>CAJQZM010029116.1:0-14683 GCA_907164665.1 Colias nastes | reverse complement strand
TGATTACTCATGATGCTCTCAAGCTGAAAAAAATTTTTGGACCACTGAAAACGGGCCACCCTGTATTAGAAATAAATTATTTTTAAATAAACAGAAATATGTTTATTGATGATCATATCAAATTTATCAGACCCTCTCCGTTTTGAATGAAATGCAATGAATAGTGATTCCTATTTCCCTCGGTCACGGCACGGTAAAGACTGGACCGATTTCGATAATTCTTATTTTGATGTGTTCGTTATTGTCACGAGATGGATTTTATCTAAAAAAAAACCTCAAGAAAATTTCACCAAAAATTATGAAAATGCCAAACATAACGGCCATAAACTTCACGGGTTTGGCAATTTTCGCGAAGACAGGATAAAGTCTGTCGGATCAGCTAGTATTTCTGAATCCTGAATTCAGAAATTCAGAAATTTCTTCCTGAATCTGTGTTCCCCGACGAGTACAATCTGGGGGTCTTCAAGCGAAGAGTGAACCGGTACCTGCTAGGGAAGCGCGTACCATCTTAGACCGCATCTTAGCTTTCCATCAGGCGAGATTGTGGTCAAGCGCTTCCCTATCTAGAGTAAAAAAAAAAAAGACGGGTTGCACTCCGGGAGTGCCGGCAGAAGTGAAAACGCGCGTAGTAGAGAGGGGATAGCTGTCTACTCTCCATCCGTCTTACGCTTTTTCGATCAGGTCACGTGTCCTGACGCGAGTTTAAGATTTTATACCCATTACAGAAAAAGTGCTCAACGCCGCTAAAGAAGTTTTCACTTCAAAAATATATATTTATAAACACATTTGTCCAACAGAATGCGGTCCCCCTCCCCCCCTCCCCGCCGCTCCCCCTCGCCCGTGCGGGAACATCGCCGTGATGAACGACGTGCCAGACCGCATGATGATGAGGTTAGTGGTGATGATGATGATGATATTGTGATGTGATAGTGATGATATAGGGATATAGGCATGGTGCTGATATACTGAAATGCAGCTGGATAGTGGTGGGGGTGGTAGTTGTACACACTGTTACCTACATTTCATTTCATTTAGTGTCACTTAGTGAGATATTACCGACACTTCTGATATTTAGACACTTAAGCCCACTTGTGTCAAAACTTTGAGTTAAATAAATAAACCGAGGCTTACTAACTCAGTGTAAACTATTTTGAATTTTAATTTTTTTGAATTAATATGACGTTTATCGTATCATAATGAGCCAACAATTCAACGTAAAATAAAATCTTACATAATATAATTTAATTTAATTTATTGCATTTATGTAACAGGACAGTGAATACAGAAGGAAAGTGCGCGAACAAGAGTCGCTAAGAGAGAGAGTTTTACGCGCGAAAGAAGTTAGGAGGAGAAAGAATGCGGTCGCGCTGCAGAAACAGTTGCAAGACAGGTATTATATGTGTAAATTAGTTACTAGCTGTGCCCCGCGGTTTCACCCGCATTGCTCCGCTCCTGTTGGCCTTAGCGTGATGATATATAGCCTATAGCCTTCCTCGATAAATGGGCTATCTAACACCGAAAGAATTTTTCAAATCGGACCAGTAGTTCCTGAGATTAGCGCGTTCAAACAAACACACTCTTCAGCGATATAATATAGTATAGATATAACTACCTCCTTACAAAAAAAATATAAAAAAGAGCGCGTGTGCCGAGCACACGCGTCAGAAGTGAAACTTCTTTGACAAGATTCAAAGATACCAAAATCGTCGCCTTACTCCATGACGTGACGGTATTGCCATGACGCGACCTTGAAATTTTAATCTCAACGCGCCTAAAGAAGATTCACTTCAAAAATACGACCTTGATAAATTACCAAAATATAATTTGTGTTTAAATTATTTTTGTCGAACTAAGTGACAAATTTATAAAAAAAAATTGAGATGCCTATCACAGGGATTAAATATAGAAATTTCTAGTTTTTTAATTCACAATTTAAAAATTTTCATTATTAAAAACAATTTTTTTAACTGCTAATTTTTATCCGAGATAAACATTGACGGTCTTACTAGTAAAATGTTACCCATTCGCTTTGCAATGGATTAGTTATTGCAATAACCTGTCTCGTTTTTATGATTGACGTTTCACGTGAGCAAGAGCAGGACACAGCTATGGTAGAAAATGGTAGAAATTTATCCATTGTTTAACTTTTTATTAGTAAGGCCGTGAGAATTAATACATTAAATATCTTACAGAGAGCGTGAAATCAAAGACAAAGATAAGCCGAAGGACGAACCGAAAGCAGATATAAAAGATAGAGACACAAAAGATACAAAAGATTCAAAAGAAAAAGATATAAAAGAGAAACCGTCAAGTACAAAGGAAGAAGACACGAAACCGGACACGACGGAGAAATCTCCGGAAATAGAAAGAGTTAGAGTGAGAGTGGAAGAGAAACAGAAAGAGAGAGATAGATCTCCGTTGAGAGATGAGGTTGAGGTTAATTCTACTTGTGGTAAGTTTTTTGTGTTATTTATTAATAAAAAAATGATTGTCCGTGAATTATTAGGTAAATGAAAGTAAATGAAAAAGGTATTTAGTTAATATTCAGTTTATTTTATAGGGTGATAAGTTTACACTTGTTTTTGAAACGTTTTATTTATCATAATAAAATGTCTGAGTTTATCATCAAAATTCAACAATTGATGAATTTTTGCTCAAAAAAAAGGAAATATTATATAATACCAAAGTCCTACTTGCTGTAAAGTATAACAGCCGCCTAAGTAAGACCGCCTCCTTGGTACAGTGGTTGACGCGTGAGCGTATAACCGAGGGGGTTCTGGGTTCGATTCCCGGTGGAGACGAAGAAAAAAGAAATGGGTCTGGTAGGACACAGAAGGCTGATCACCTACTTGTCCCTAAAGAAAATCGATCAGTGAAACAGATGTATGGATAATGCATCTGCCCCTTACCCCCCTAACATCTTTTTCTAATTTTGACGTATTTTTATCAATTCCAAAGGCTAGGCCGTATGTAAATACATACGTAAAATCAAACACAAAATATCATTTCATGTTTTAATTTTTTCACTTATCTTAAATACTTACTAGAAGTAGCTGTATAATACGTATTTTATACAACGTCTTACATAATTAAACCATGATTAATTACCAAATTAAATTATTTTCCTCGTCTTTTTGGGTTGCCTGGTAGAGATCGCTGCCAGCGATAAGGCCGCCTACTGTACATTGAATAATTTATTGTAAAGTTTATAAAATGTATCATATATTGTGTACGATAAAGAATTTTTCATTCATTCATTCATTCATAATTTCAATTTTTGTCCAATTGTTACGTAATTTCTCCTTTACTAAATATATTTTCTATTTTTCTTTTACAGAAGCGTTAACCCCCCCTCGGCCAGTGAACAGTACAACCCCCCCATTACCGCGAACAACGCACGACAGTGATGATGATCTAGATCTAATACTGGGTGATATAGACGGGATATTGTCTGATGATGAAGATACAGGACGGTTTAAGGATGATAAGTGAGTATAATTTGTTTCTATTCAAAAAAAAATTCATCAAAATCGTTTCAGCCGTTTAGTAAGTGCAGGAGAAAAACGCATTAGTTTAACTTGTAAAAGTTTAATTTAAATCGGTCCATGTATAACATCGTCTGCTCTAAAAGGGAATTATTTTTACCTGATTTACTGCTCTGCTGATGTTATTATAATATTATTATTATGTTAGAAATTAGACGCGAGGCCGGGTTAAACATTAGTTTGAATGTAATAAGCATGTACTGCGATTCTACACAGCTACCTAATTGATGTAGGTAGTTGATAACAAATCGCAGCAAGTCAACGACTATTAGCAAAGTGAGGGTAGTTGGGTCGAACGGCGTATAAACAACGTCCGCGCCCCCCCCCCCCCCCCGGGAACGATTCGTACGAATGCGCCACGATTCAAAGGAAAACGGCAATTTATAGTATTCGACAGCTAAACATGTTTTGACAGGAAATAGTGACAACTATTCATCCACAAGATTATTAAATCAAAAGTTACGTCTAACAATTATATTAACACTAACTGTCCCGGTGAACGTTGTTCTGCCTTACTCTTACCACTTAGGGGTATGAAATATAGATGTTGGCCGATTCTCAAATCTACCGAATAGGCATACAAAATTTTACGAGAATCGGTCCAGCCGTTTCAGAGGAGTATGGTTACTAAAAATGTATATCGAGAAGAAGAGTCGCAAAGTGACATCTGACGGGCGTAAAGTGTCATCTGACAGTCGTAAAGTGTCATCTGACAGTCGTAAAGTGTCAGTGGGTCGACACTTAGAACATCGTTTTGGTTAGGCTTCCATTATCAAGCAATTTTAAACTTCATTCAATTGACATAGAGTTCAAATTATTTTGTACTTTTCCAAGACCTAAGGTCAAGTCTGGCCTGCCAACATTTAGAAAAATAAAAATATTTCTAATGTTGGCCTCTCCGATGTAATCGTATAATATTAGATTTAATATTTTAGTTTTAATTATTAATTATTATTTCTTCTTTTTTTTAACCCTTATTTTTTTACATTTTAATTTTAAGCTAGTACATTAATAAATTATTTCTTTCTTTCTTCGATTTCTTGTCAATGGTTAAGACTTAAGCATAGACAACGTGTTGAATGTTGATGATTTGATTCAAAATGGCGTTTTATTTTATTGTTTGTTTTGGTGGATAGAGTTAAAATTTGTTCTTCATCGTAGATTTTGTTATTTACTCAGTTAATACTTAATGTACAGTACATTGAATTATCCCAAATACATTGAACTAAGCCTGCTCTTCAAATTTGTAATATTTCTGCCAAAAGTGAAAAAAGAAGAAAGTGTTATGTGTAAATAATGTTAAAATCTTTGTGTGTAAATAATTGTGATTTGTGACTAATTATTTGCAATTTGTACCCAATGACTGTTCTATGTGGAAGATAAAACATAATAATTACATAACAAATTATTCTCTAACACATGTTCTGGCTGTAGAATCAATTGGAGAGGAGATATTAATAAGTCCAAAGAAAAGAACGGCTTCTTCATATACAATTCCAATATGGCGATCCGAACGGCAACGATATATATTGGTATCGAAAATTAGAACGAGATTTTAAAATCCCGCAAAATATTTCAAGGAAAAGTATAAAATGTGAATCTAGTTGTATTCACATATTATTTAAGCCGAATTAAGTCCTACATGCCTAAATAAAGATATAAATGAATTATCCATTTTTTGCTGATAATAGTGAGTTTTAATATTATATAAAAATGTTATTATATATGTAATTAATATTATATTATAATAAACTTATTGATCTACATTGTTGGTGTTTTATTTTTAATTTCCTATAAATTTGAATATGGATGAGAATAAGTAGTGTTGTACCCAGCATCGAAAATTTTATCGATATCGATATGAAGTTTTATCGATACTAGCACTCTTAAAGAGACATCACTAGCAACGCCAACTTTTAAATGTTGGCAGCAATGTGGGTCATGTTTGACGTGATTTTTTCATAGGTTGGTATATAAGACTTGACCTAAGTAATACATGCATATGTGTGTGTGAGCTCGAAATCGAAGTACTGAGTGCCGTCTCTTCCTATATTACTTGCTCTGTGGTAAAGTGTCATCTGACAGTCGTAAAGTGTCATCTGACAGTCATAAAGTGTCATCTGACGGGCGTAAGATGTCTGACGAGCCAGAATATATTTATAATGTTTTAATTTCAGAACGGATTCAGGTAAATCCCAAACGGATCTCCGATCGAAATTGCCGCCGAAAAATGGCGACAAAAAAACGGGCAGACAAAAGATAACGTTCACTGCTAATGAGGAGAAAAAGAAAGGTAAGTGAAAAGAAACCAATATTTTCATTGTATATTTTTGTTCTTGAATTATAATTTAGAAATGACATTTAAATTATTTTACGCCATCTTAGCTTTATCGCACCATTTAATAATTAAAAAAATCGTTCATTTGTGGATTTTTATCCATTCTTCAAACATTTAAAATACTTATACTTTCATACTATAAAAATTAAAAACGAATTAATTAATGAAACCATCTAATTACAGAGAAATCACCAATACGCAGGACTATAGTGACAAGTTCTACGAAGATTGTTGAAACCGAAAAGAAAACTGAAAAGGTGAGCTAAATAATATTAAATTACTATAAGTTCAGTGGTTAATGTCTTTATTGAGTGAGGAGTGTCGGTTCGATGTTATACATTCGAGAAAATTATTGTGAAAAGATATTTTTGAAGTGAAACGTCTTTAGGCGCGTTGAGGGTAAAATTTCTAAGTCGCGTCATGGCAATACCGTCACGTCATGGAGTAAGGCGACGATTTTGGTATCTTTGATTCTAGCCAAAGAAGTTTCACTTCTGACACGTGTGCTCGGCACACGCTCTTTTTTAACTTCTACCCGCCTTAAAACAGCAATACGAAATTCAGGTAATTGCCTGAGAGGTAAATACGAAAAAAGAGTATAACATTATTGTGTACATATTTGCAGGTAAAACCGCAGGCCGCAACTAATACGCCTGCTAAATCTAGACAACGGATAGTTTTCGATGCTAAAAAGGTATTGTTTTGTATTGTGAATTAGTGTAATGTTTTAAATTCGACTATTTGAAAATATGTAGATTTCAATATTTCTTTAAAAGCATAGATAGATAATGCATTTATATTTGTGTTTCCTCAAATATATTTATTTGTCCCTCTGTATGTTTATTTATCGTCAATAAAAGTTTAATCATTTAAATGTATCATTACCATCATATACACAGGCACAAACAGACAAAACAGAGGACGAAAACGCGCAGAAATTCACCAACCGCCGCGTAATACTACAGCGTAAAGGTGACAAAGAGAAATCTGTCTTTTCGCGAATCGACCAGAACGACCCCACGAAACCGAACCCCGGAATATTCAGTAGAGCGTTCAAATCCATAGGCACTGAACGTATAGTCCGAAACGATACTATACAAGTTGTTGACAGGAAGGAATTGTCATCTGACGGCCGTAAAGTGGCATCTGACAGCCGTAAAGTGGCATCTGACGGACGTAAAGTGACATCTGACAGTCGTAAAGTGTCATCTGACGGGCGTAAAGTGTCATCTGACGGGCGCAAGATGTCTGACGAGCCAGAAGTGGAATATGAGAGCGGTTCTGATGATGAAGGGGTTACGAAGCCAAGGGAAGTGGGTTTGAGTGCCGCGGTGAGCAATTTGCCGCACGGCATGACGGACACGAGATTGCGGACTTTGGCCGGCGATTTTGTACAGGTAATACGCGTTTTGGTTGGCTGTGTCTAGATGGAATTAAATGTAGTTTAACAGAGATGTTTTTTTTTAAATATGTATATAGGTATGATAAGTTGTTAATTTGAAAAGAATGTACGTTTGAGATAGAAATTTCGTGTGATAGTTGTGTAGTTTTTAGGTTTTTTAAGCTTTCCGAATACGTGGTAAGTGTAAAAAATATGTAATGACGATTCAAAAGTGCCTATAGAAGAAGTCTAATTGAATAAATAAATGTTTGAGTTTGAGAAAGATGAAGTTTTAGTTCGTGTTCGTTTTGGAAATTATAAAATATGTAAAAGCAGATGAAAATCTTCAAAATAGTAGTTTAATCTGCACATAGAGCCTATTCGCATATAAATCAATTTGATTAAAATCGGTCCAATTATTTATATAGATGCAAAAGGCATAACGATATATCCAAACGCAGCATATCTTTTCTAGTCTGGTCTAGTCTTGTCTTGTTATTATAATAATAAAAAAAAAATTCTGCCCATAAAAAAATGATTAATGAAATTTCACACTTGACGCATAACGAAAGTATTTTCGATAGGTTCGACTCCTATTTTATTATGGAATCTGTTTTCTTGCCATAAATGCATTCAAACAAAATAGTTTCGGTTATAAAATATTATGAAAAAAAAAATATATATATTTTTTGACAAAGTTTCTATCATTTAAAAATAATTTATTGCGTTATGCCAAAAGTCGTAGAACAATTAATGTTGTTACTTATGATGTTAGCTTTCTTGTCCTGCGAGGTTGCTGGTGTTTTACAAGTAACCCTGTATATACTTACAAAAACTTTCCTCGAGAACGACTATCTATTGACAACAAACTGCATCGAAATCCGTTAGGTAGTTGAAATGATCTGAGCATACATAGGGATAAACAGGCAAACAGCGGGAAGCCACTTTGTTTTATATTATGCATTGATAAATATAATGTTTTTGACAATTTTTTTAAATTAATAAACTGCATTTAATTACAATCTGGACACATTTAAAATTAGCATAATGAATATAATATGTTATGTTATCTATGTATGTATGTATATCGCACATAAGTTATGTAATAAATCAATGTTTGTATTTTATAATAACTATACATAAAGCGCTTTATGGATAAGTTTTTGTTATAATCACTATATAAATTCAATTTTACACAAAAATCATTATAATATTTGTTAATCACTAGTTTGCCGCCCGCGAATTCGCGCGCGTTGACTAAAACCTAGAAAATGATATACTTAATAATTCGAGAACCACTCTAATAAAAACCCGTATCAAGATCTGTTGAAATATACAGCGAAAACGAGTTTGTTTTATTTATACTACTAGCTTCCGCCCGCGGCTTCGCCCGCCTGGTGTTTTTTCGCAATAAAAGGTAGCCTATGTTCTTTCTCAGGGTCTAAAGATTGTCTGTGCCAAATTTCATTAAAATCGGTTGAGAGGTTTAAGCGGGAAAGCGTAACAGACAGACAGAGTTACTTTCGCATTTATAATACATATTATATATTAGGGATGCGGTGATGACGTCACAATACTGAAACAGTACCTAGTACAAAATACATTCAGATGATATAAACAATTGATTACTAGAAAACAATATGTATATGTAATATTATACATATTATTATAATAAATTACTTGCAATAATGTAAAGAATTTTGTTTTTGATATTTAATGATATCTTGAACTGGACCCACAATTGAAAAATGATTGAAAAGTTAATAAACGCAGGTTCGAATCCTGCCTAATGATCGATTTTTTTTTATTCTTAAATGAATTAAAATTATAAAATGCAAACATTGACACATGTTTTATATAATATTATACAATAGTTCTTATGTTCTTAAAATAAGATTCATTATATTTTAACAAATAAATGTCCTATCTTAAAAATATAAATTTGTCTATGTATAGTAATTTATTTAGCAATTTGTGTGTTTGGTCTCTTTTAATATTTATCATTTTGAGATCTAAAAATATCCAAAAGTATGTTTTGTAGACGTTATAGAAATTGTTTTTAAAACTCAAAAAATACATTAATTTTGAATGTATAACGTAATATACAAGATGATTTTTTTACATTTTGATAAATAAAAATCGAAAATACATAATAATCTGTGATAATAATGTATAATTTACAAGAATTTTATTGTAATTTTTTACTGTTTTTTTTTTTTATGAAACATGCTTTTATTTTAATTGTTTATATCAATGAATGTGTACTTTAAAATCTAGTCAATTTTGATTTTTTAGTCTGTGATACAAATCCTGTGATATCTTATAAAAATACATTTTTGTATTACAAATTATATTTTTTGTATTTATGTAAAAGTGTACATGATATTTCTATCATCTGTATTGTTTATTATTGTTCAATATACAAATGTTAATTTTAACATCTTTGTATAGTCTAAGAGACTGATATAGTCCTAGAGACTGCTATATTTTTAAGTTTCTACTTGTAAGTGTTGTATAGTCTAAGAGCTAACATAGTATAAGAGTGTTATATTATAAGAGCCTATATAGTCTGAGAGCTGGTGGAGAAAATACATCGGATTACTGTTTGCAGAGTTTAATATTGGATAAGGAGGAACGTACAGCAAAAATAACGTTCAAGACGACAAGTGCAGCTGAGAATTTTAAGAAGAAATTCAATAACAAGATGGTCGCCGCCAGCAGGCTTACTGTTGTATTGCAATAAATGATTTGATTATTGTATGGGGTTACATTATTTGGTTGTGATCTATTGTTATTATGTCTTGAATTTTTTTTTACCAGCCATAATATTAATTTAAACAGAATACAATTTTTTTTTTGTTTTTCTGATATCGGGGCTTTTAATGCAGTACATACTGTTCATTTAGACAAGACCAATCTATGGAGTGATCGAAAAACTATATCAAAATTGATAAAAATACAGTAAAAATAGCGGTTTATGGCCTGTACTCTCATAGGAGGCCCGTGTCCCAGCAGTGGGAACGTATATGGGCTTATGATGATTCGTATAATAATAAATTTAATATACTAAAACCAATAAAAAACAGATTTTTTGATGCAATAGTGCTATCTCTCTCGTTCATATATTCATTTGTATGTTTTGTCACTCTTAAAATTGTCGTCCTGAATATAGGAATACTAAAATATCTTTAATATGTGCCTCGAATTAAATAGGTGCCTGTTAAATTTCAGGAAAAAAACTTTTAATCACATTGTATACCAAATACGTAGAAACATTTTTTTTAATGTTTAGTTTAAAATAGTATTATAATTTTGTATGGTAACAGATTGGTCACAATTTTTTATATAAATACACGAGTGTTTGTTATCTTTGGAAAATAAAATATAAGAATGTACTTTCTTTACTAAGGCAGTAAATATATTGATTGATTATTTTTTTATGATTTTTCATAACTTTTGTTTAGATATGATTTCTAACGATTCCCTAATAATAATAGATCCGAACTAAATAAATACTGAAGTTTAGAATTAAAAAGTTTGTTCTAGTAATTTAGATTTGTTTTTAAGTTCTAATAATGAATAAATATTGTCGCCTTGTTATTTGGCATTTTTACATTGAATGTATAACAATATTGTAGGTAGTAAATATTTTATAAAAAAAAAACTTTTTTTTAACTAAATAAAATGGAAATTCATACTGTTACATAGCATGTCGTCTTTAGAGGTTAATTTTTTGCTTATAAAACGTTTAAAAATAAGGTTCGTATGGAAATTAACTCGAAAATTATTTGCTTGTAGTAAATTTAGTTTGTATATGCTGTTTTTTATATTGGCTAAAATAACTACCGAATTTAAAATTGAAATAATTCTTAGATACTAAGCAGTGTGTATTGTGTATAAGATTTTGATTTTAAAAGGTGCTTGTTAAAATTCAGGAAAAAAACTTTTAATCACATTGTATGTCAAATACGTACATTTTTTTAAATGTTTAGTTTAAAATAGTATTATAATTTTGTATTGTTACAGATTGGTCACAATTTTTGAATATAATAGCATATTAATATTCATTTTACTCAACAAAAGATGTTTTTTTACTTAGTGTGTATGTAAAACGTCATAACTCATAACCTATATATTTTTTTGTAAAATTTGGTTATAAATCAACTGTGTTTTTGTTAAAACTACTCTTTATAGTTAATCTGCGGTACAAATTCGCATTATTTCACATTTTACGACGATATATTTATATAAATATTATGAAAAATCCTGTTTTTTGTCACTCCTACTGTTCTTTACTTACATTTTACTTTAAATATAAATTTATTATTCTAAGATCTTTCGTTACTGGCTACATTGTATTTAAAAAACTTGAAAAAATGTTAAAAATTATTTAAATAAAATGGGTGCCTATTAGTACCTACTGTTTGTATTGATAAAATAAAACTTAAACCTACATAATATATTAAAATTCACAAACCTTGCTTACGTATATTATAAATTATTATATATTATTTACTCTGACTCAATTTTGTAGTGTATAAAAATTTTATACGATTTTAAAGCAAATAAGTGTTTCGTTATTGAAATGTTAGAAAAAATACACTTTGCCTACAGCACTATCGAAATGTTATTTTATATGTTCAACAAATAACCATTTATATGCGAATGTGTCTTTATATAGAAAAAAATATTTGGTCATCGCCCATTTATTTTTGTGTAAGATATTTTTTAATTATATAACAACCAAGATATTTTTAATTGACTATAGTATAATAGTTATCATAAAGGTTTCCTTTTAAAATTAATATTTACCTACAAATGGTTCATTATTTTTAAGTTTATTACGAATCGATAGATAAATTCCTTATTTTTTAAGCATTAGACTCGAAATTCCATTGTATTTGTAGTAGAACTGCACTTATTTTTATTTCTCAACTTCTAATCAGTTATTTTGGTTTGTAGTTATGATAAATAAATATATTTTGATCTATGTAATAAGGAATTTAACTATCAAGTCGTTCTTAGATACCATTAAGGTATATATATAAAAATTAGTTTTGCTTCGACGAATAAATAATGTCATACCCAAAAACTGTTTGTTATTATCTCCTTTAAGATCTCAAATTAAACGACAAAGATTGAAATAATTGCATTTTTATTTTATTATGTTGTTTTTATATGAATAAAATGATGAATTTCATGTGTGCATTATTTGTTACCTTAAGTGAAATGACCAATTTTTAAAATTATTGTAGTTCATAAGTGTTGGCAAATTTGGTCGATAGTTGTTACATATTTTACATTTTACACATGAAATAAGACTGAATTTTTAATAAATGAATTTAAACCTATTTATTGTTTTATTTACAAAACCCTTTTTGTATGGAAAACACAACAAGCTTGTATATTAGTAGATATAGGTACTTAAAATTGGTTCAGAGATGAGTAAACTATTTGTGGATTACAGAATAAAGAATTAAAGCCTATGCCTTCCTCGATAAATGGGCTATCTAACACCGAAAGAATTTTTCAAATCGGACCAGTAGTTCCTGAGATTAGCGCTTTCAAACAAATAAACAAAATCTTCTGCTTTATAATAATACCTAGTATAGATTAATTTTTCTCCCGCATAGTGAAGGAAAATTTCATTGGCAAGTTACGCCGTTATCAAAAGTAATAAATCTATGCCATACCTACTATTTTCCTAACACAAATCATGTGAAATAAAGACAATAACGCAAAAATTTCCTTTCTCAGGTTTGATTTCTGAAACCATCTTTGTACCATTTCATTCAATTCGGTTCTGAAGCTTAGGCGTGAAGAAACATTTCAACAATTTCGGTTAGGTACCTACTTACTTACTAAGTGTACCTACTGTGTAAGACGGCATTTACAATTTTTTTCCATATATTATGTAGGTAGGTCCGGGTTCAATTCTGTTAAAGTTTAACAGAATTGAACCCGGACAATGAATAATTAAACTCGCCTAATAATTTCTATTTAGTTAACGTTACTATGGAACATGATGTGTAAACTTGTGATAGTCCAGGATCCTTCGCCCATTTTTGCACGTGATTACTATCAAGCTAATTTTCCGTGAGTAGCTTTATTTTGATGAGACGCCCAATAATTTTCTGTACGAAACTCTCGATTGTGGTAGCTAACAGAGGTAACAAGGATAAAATGTTTTGATTTGATGGTTCTCAAATATTTATTTTGCACTTGATTACTACAAGTGCAAAAATGGGCGATGGATCCTGAACTATGATAAAATGACTGAAGAAAAATAAAACCTTATAACATCTAAGTAATACTTACTAGAAAGAAATCAGTAGATGTACCAATACTACCAATTTATCGTTATAGTTATCTTTAGATACTTTGAGCTTGTAAGAGAAATGTACTTTGCTATGTATCATATTATTAATTATATCCAAGTTTCATGAGTTCAAGAGTTTATACACGTCTATAGTTACTTACTAATATTATAAAGCTGAAGAGTTTGTTTGAACGCGCTAATCTCAGGAACTACTGGTCCGATTTGAAAAATTATTTCGGTGTTAGATAGCCCATTCATCGAGGAAGGCTATAGGCTATATATCATCACGCTAAGGCCAACAGGAGCGGAGCCACGCGGGTGAAACCGCGGAGCACAGCTAGTACTTAGGTAATATGTACCATTTTTTTAGTTTTCATAAGGATCGAACCCAATTTCATCGTTCTCAATGAATTAAGCACTGTAGAAACCATAGTTACTTTACCGGTGTCCCTTGAACGGGAAAATGCATTTTGCGCATTTTTTTCACTAGGTAATTGATTTATTATTACTGGCAAGAATGTTATTGACATTCTATTCCATAACAATCAGTGTTGCCAATTTGGCATAATTTATGCTAAATTTAGCATATTTTTACATTGTTTAGCATTTTTATTTGTTGTCTAGCATATAGCTTATTTTTTAGCATATAAAATAGTTATATAATAAAAGTTAAACCATGAAACCAACTACAGTTTTGCTACCTTGCATACGTAAATTTAGTCGACATTTCATGAGACATAGGTGGTAACACTATGCCAACATAGAACATAGACAAAGGTAATCTTTAAGGCGGGCCAACACGTTAGGCATGTGCCGTAAGCTTAGCGAACGTGTGGGTCCGCCTTTAGGTCAAACGCTCTAAATTCGGGGATTCCCCTACAAATGAAATGTAATATACCATAGACAAACATCATTCATGGTCTTCCTTTTTCTTGTGAAAATTTAAACAGGAGTACAAAATATATACTTTATTAATTTACTTTGTAAATAAAAGTTCTTACAAATTAAACAGTACACTCGTCAGTGCTACGTGCATTATCAATAGATTAGTGGTTAAGACGATACACAAAAAAAAATCCACTGCTTGGTGGGCGGAGTCT
>CAJQZM010029115.1:0-21220 GCA_907164665.1 Colias nastes | reverse complement strand
TAATAGTGCTTATGTCATAATTTCATCGCAGGGGCTTAGTTTCCTAACTGCATGTACGTATATATCTGTCAACTGTGGCCTAAGTTCGGAATAGGTTCAAACTTCAAACCACATTCGGCCCTTCCCTTATATTATACCGGGTGTAATCGTTAGATAAGTGTGCACCGGCGATTATTCCATAACTATTACAGATATAAAAAACCTTTAAACTGATATTGAAAGTACTATACCTAATGAGTAAAATGACAATAATAACTTTTTAAAAATAAAACGAGAAATATCCAAAAATGCTACATGAATGATGAAACGCTCCCATACATTTCATTTCCCATACATTTTGTATTCAAAGCAAATGTTCGAAATGACATCCTCGTTTTCGAATACCATTGTATTCCACATCGAGCTCTATTTACAGTTTCTGAATGAACTTTAATTAAAATTTTCGAAGTAATTAAAGCACAAAATATACATATTTCATACTAAATGTATGAGAGCGTTTGATGTAATTTTTTTTGATATTTCTCGTTTTATTTTTAAAAAGTTAGTGTTGTCATGTTACTCATTAGGTATAGTACTTTCAATATCACTTTAAAGTTTTTTGATATCTGTAATAGTTACGGAATAATCGCCGGCGATTACACCCTGTATACTTTATATGTAGGTATCATCATTCTTACCTTTCACAGTTAGCAGGAAGTTTAAAAAACGATAGATCTGGATTCGCTATTGACGAGTTCAAACAACCGTATACAACGCAATTGGTTCGTGTCATTTTTAAAAAGATCGCAAAAATGACTGTAAGTAGCTCTCCCTGCTGATGGTACCGCGACGACTGCTTACGAGTTACGAATTACGACTGACGCGAGCGGCGAGTCGCGCTCGCGAGTCGCAACGGACGCGATGTGATGTGTGATGTGTGTGTGTGTACTGTGTGTGAGCGGTTTGGCAGACGAACGTTTGTACCTACGACATGCACAGTAGGCAGAAGGAACAGTAAAAGCTTAAGCGACTAATCCCCTGTGATGAAATAATAACCTACGCACCATTGAAGCAATAGGGTTGTTACTTTGTTATTGTTTGTTTTTTTTTCTTTAAATATCTAGAGTTTTGTAGCTAATCAAATAACAAGACGTAGTTTTTCATACTTTATTTATAAATCAATCAAATAAAATGAACCTTAAATTAAAATACTCGCTACTAGTATTTATACAATATTCATTTAAACTTTCTAAATTTTCGTGTCTCATAGCAAATGAGGTAAGTACGTCTTAACTATATCGATTTTCAAATTCATCTTTATCCAAATTAATCCTAAATATTTATCAGTCTCCATTCATGATACAGACAGACAGACTATAAATCTTAAATAATATTATATTATTAAATATTTTATTTAGGCATTTCAAAAACATAGTACATAATATATTTATAAACATTGCTCATAGCTCATAATTTATATTATACTTTTAATTTAGAAAATAGGTACTTAATTAATAATCTTATTCTACTAAAATATTATTCCTAATAATACTTAGAGGTATTTTAAGAATGGAAAGTCATAAACAATGCCGAAACGAGTTAAAAAAAGAATATCATAGATAAAAAATAGACATGAAAATTTCCGAAGAGTATTTTTTTCATTCGAAAATAGAATCGCTACTGGCTGGATAAAAACACAGATTAGATAAAATTTTAGCTATAGACAACAGTTTACAAGTCGGCAGCGTGGATGGTAGAATTTTATAGAAAATCCATAGCTAAGAGGTCTGTATGGTAGGAGCATTATTACGCCTAGTTTGGGAAGTAATGTACGTAGCGGGGTGGTCGTGCGGGGGGCGCTGGAGCCGGCCGGGGGGCGGGGGAGGGGGTGTACGGGTCTGCTCGACCCGGATACGACTGGGTTGGATGTAGTCTTGACGAGGCGGCATTCCTGGAAATTATAAAAAAAAATATGCTATACGACATACATTCAACAATGTTGAGGACATAAATTGCATTTATTTTGCATTTATTTACAGTATTATTATACAAACGATGAAATTTTATATTGAAATGGGAGAAATTGTATAATTTTGCCACAAATAAAGGTGGCTTTTTACTTTAGTAATTTTGACAGGTACAAGATTTCCCTTTTCTGTATTTCCCGACTTCCGAGATGGCAATAGCTTTATATATTATCTATCTACAACAACACAATATGCAATAATGCAATACCTATTCATGTTTCTCAAAGACTGCTTGCACTTTTTAATTTCTGTAATCAAACTATGTAGGTATAAATTTAATCAGTTTTATCAGATATAATAATAAGTAAGAGGAACCTTGAATGTTATCATACATAGGAATTAGTTGCATCAATCAATTGTAAATAAAAACAGGTCACTTAATGAGAAAATAATATATTGATTATTTTCTTCATAATTTAAAATTATTATCATCTTCTTCAGCATGTTTTTTTTAATACATACAAAGAAAATTGGTCCAGTGGAGCATTAATAACCTATAGGCACACGATTGTTTTAAACTAAATACATGGTAGGTTTTAATCTAAATTTTAAGTACCTACGTACTATGATCCCTATACAAACAAAATAGTGCTAATAATAACAATAATTAGGGCGTAGGGATGTGACGACCCCATCGCCCACGGTTGGGATATTTATTGTCTACGTGATAATAGATATTCCACCCGTGCAATCAGTCAACCCGCAGGACACCTTGTGGCGGGGTGTCGGGGAGTAGCGACCCCGCGGGAACCGAGTGCTCCCGGGGGAGGCCCCTGTCTTCATCTCCGGCTCGCCTTTACCGGCCGGTCGGAATGAAGCCTGACGAGGACAGGACCCCCACCTCTGGCTTGCCTTAACCGGCCGGCCAGAGTGGAGTCGCGAGAGCTTTTAGCTCGAAGGGTGGATGCGAAGCGTAAGTGGCGAGTGGGCACGTGATGCTGGACCCTCAGGGAGCGCGTGATCGTCGTTTAAAGTCCAGGGACGCCTCTCCACCCTTAGCTGCTCACGACATGTTGCCCTCTTGTTGCTAAGTTACAGCGACTTTTTAGAGGGCCCATCTGTGAGAGGGCGAGTCACCGTCTGCCAATATATTTTTACAAACTTTGTTGTAGAAAGGCAGACGCCATAGTTCCTATAGACCCAGTAACCTGTCCACATAGCACCCCTTTCCATAGTCCAGTTATTTCTTTCCATTTTCTGTAATAGTCCTACATCGGCCGCGGACTACCCAGGGCTGTATCTCTATATAGTGCAGTCATGGGCAGGCTGCGGCTGGTGTCCCATAACACATTAAAACTCTCAAAAGGGCCTCTGCGTGTTGGATCCGTGTCCCCACGTAAGCCTTCCAAAAGACCGGGTACCGTCCTTCTGGTGGTACCCGAGTATTATGGAGATGAGAAACATAATAATAATAATAAGGGCGTAGGGATGTGACGACCCCATCGCCCACGGTTGGGATATTTATTGTCTACGTGATAATAGATATTCCACCCGTGCAATCAGTCAACCCGCAGGACACCTTGTGGCGGGGTGTCGGGGAGTAGCGACCCCGCGGGAACCGAGTGCTCCCGGGGGAGGCCCCTGTCTTCATCTCCGGCTCGCCTTTACCGGCCGGTCGGAGTGAAGCCTGACGAGGACAGGACCCCCACCTCTGGCTTGCCTTAACCGGCCGGCCAGAGTGGAGTCGCGAGAGCTTTTAGCTCGAAGGGTGGATGCGAATCGTAAGTGGCGAGTGGGCACGTGATGCTGGACCCTCAGGGAGCGCGTGATCGTAGTTTAAAGTCCAGGGACGCCTCTCCACCCTTAGCTGCTCACAATATGTTGCCCCCTTGTCGCACTATTGCAGCGACTTATTTCGGGGGCCCATACAGTGAGAGGGCGAGTCACCACCTGCCAACATATTTTTACTTTCTTTTAGTAGAAAGGCAGGTGCCATAGTTTCCAATAGTCCCCAAATACCGGCCCATTTAACATCCCACTCCATAGCCCAGTTTATTTTGTTTTTCCATATCTCGAAATAGTCCTACATCGGCCGCGGACTGCCTAGGACTGTATCTCTATAGTGCAGTCATGGGCAGGCTGCGGCTGGTGTCCCACAACACAGTAAAGTTCTCTACAGGGCCTCTGCGTGTTGGATCCGTGTCCCCACGTAAGCCTTCCAAAGGACCGGGTACCTTCCTTATGATGGTACCCGAGTATTATGGAATGAGATACACAATAATTAAAGGGTGCTTTTTGCTTTTTCAGTTCCTCTCACATGATATTAAACCAAAAAATAATCTACCTATACAATAATATAATTCGTGATTTTTACGTAAGCTATAAGAGTAAATCTCGAGAGTATAATAATTATTATTGAGTTTTATATCCTACACACTCCGATAGCGCTCGTAGATTTTTCCAGATCACGATAACGGAGATATAACAAGAGCAGTTTATCTGAAATCATTTGAAGAGTTAAGATCTTGTAGTATTAGATTGAAGAAAGGACAAAAGTTCTTTTACAATAACAGGTTCACACGTAGTACTAAAATACTAACAACAATGTGTATGTCCAAGTTTTTAATTTAACCACAAGCCTAGGAAATAATAAAACAAATAGATGATAATGGTGCTCGCATAATTTGAAGGATCTCCTTCCAGTAATCGTCTAGCTTTCCGCCCTCGGCTTCGCCCGCTTTTCTAAAATGTATTAAATTATATATCTATTAACCTTTCTCGAGAATCACTCTATCCATAAAAAAACCGCATCAAAATCCGTTGCTTAGTTTTAAAGATTTAAGCATACAATATATGGATATAGGGACAGAGAAAGCGACTTTGTTTTATAATATGTAATGATAATTTTGAAACCGTGGTACCTTGAAGACATCTCAAGTCTTCTCAAGTAGAGACACGTAATTACTAATTATTTGTGGCATATATTTAAATTATAATTATTATCTTTGACGTAATTTGTTTACGTTATTCCTTAAAGATTACACACGGAAGGAAACACACAATAATACCTACCATCTTTGTTTATTTGTGCTAGGAATAAG
Organism: Colias nastes; assembly: GCA_907164665.1. Lineage (NCBI taxonomy): Eukaryota > Metazoa > Arthropoda > Insecta > Lepidoptera > Pieridae > Colias > Colias nastes. The sequence goes on along the minus strand of CAJQZM010029115.1, from coordinate 16,173 downwards.
CTACCTGTTACTAAATCGAACGTTTAAAAAATGATTTTGTATAGTAATATGTACTTTGATATATCAATAACAGAAGGAGATGTTAAGGTCAAAACGTAAGATTAATCGATTGTTTTCTATCACACGCGATGATATTATTGTTCCTTCACAATATACGTCTTAGTTTTATCAATTTCTTATTCAAGAAAATACTTTTATCGATATATTTTATTCTATTGTTTGATCTATTTTCCTTTGTTTTTGAAATATGTAATATGTAATCTAAATAAAAAATAATTTTACATTAGGTGTTATGTCGAAAAATACATTACTTAGGTGTATTTTTCGACAAAATAAAGTTCGATGAAAAGTAAGTTTTGAATATAACTATATAAGATTGTTTTGCGATTTTCGCTAAGTATACGTAGGTATATGAAAGTAAAAAAAAAAACTTCTTAGGTAGGTACCTATTCATAGAATATTTCTTATAACAGAAAATCAAAGAGAGTGTACCGTGTACGTAGTGTACATATACCGTACGTACCTACGTACCTACGTCTTTTTATATTCATTTAATTTTTTTCTTATTTGATATCGAAGAAATAATGTGTAAGATAGATTGTAATCGCCTAGGTTCTATTACCAACATCTACTAGTGCTCTTACCTATATTATAAACACTTGTTATTTGTATGTGTAGGTACGCTCCAGGATCGTGAATTACCTTTCGTTAAACATAATAAAAAATCAACTCACCGATTTTAAATCTATCACAATGTTTCTTAAATAGGAATTTTCTTATTTCAGATCAAATTTTCCACGTCAATCAAAATATTTTCAAAACAAATGTTCGCGTGCGTTGGGATGTCGATATGTTTTTACTTTACATCCAGTTTATCTTGAGAGTTAGATAACGTATCTTGTTTATCAGTGTCGAGGTTTTCAATTCTGATAATATTATATTGACAATTTTCCAAATATCAACATTGTAATAGAAAAACCTAAGTCATATTGTCAATAATATCTAGGTATTCTCCAATTCGACTTAATGCTAAAAATGCAAAAAATTCAGAGGGCTGTGGCACAAATATGTGTATTTGAACAGTGAAAGTTTAGGTTTATTTATTTAGTCAGCAAATCCAGGTGCTGACTGCTGAATCTTGTTTGTTATACGTAGGCTAGTCACTTCGATATCTCACCAATTTTCAATGATCGCATTTCGACTTAGTTACGTATAAATTACAATTGATAGGTAGGGAAATTATGCTTATAATTCGACACACATTTCAACTCCACTATCTGTACTTCCATACTCCATAGTATAATAATATTATATTTATAGAAGACTGAAGAGTTTGTTTGTTTGTTTGAAAGCGCTGATCTCCGGAACGACTACTAGCTGTGTCCAGCCGATTCACCCACGTCAAAGTGCCATCAAAATCACTCCTGGATCTGTTCTAGAGATAAATCAGAATTAACAGACAGATGGACAAAAATTTAAAAAATACTATTTTGATATCTTTTTTGGTATATAATGTTCCGTGTACATCCACATGCATTTAGCGAAGAGCGTTTATTTTAATATTTGTAATATTAAGAGTAACAGACAATCCAATTAAATTATTGCTACAGTTATACCTATAATAATATACCATTATTATGGAAATATAATATATAGTATGTCTATATTTCCGTGACCATCATAATATGCATGTACATAGTGCAGCGCGTAATACCATAGATTAGATACTAGGTAAATACTATTTAAATTTTAAATATAGGTATCCGTGTTAATTTAAGAAATAAAACAAATTATTATATTATCTAAACCACAGATCTAAACGTATTTGAAAATAATATTCAGAATATATGTAGATTGTTAATTTCTTTATATTATCTGTGCGTAAACGTCACCTGTCATTTTAAAAAGTCAATGTCAATTGCATAGGTCAATTCAAAGAGTATAATGTATAATAGGGCATAGAGAGCCCTCTTGAAGCATATGAAGGCAAACCTATTTGACTTTGACAGGCGACAATGCGCCCTCTGGATTTTGGAGTTAAAACTAATTCTATATACCTACATACATATACGCTCATATACGTAATACCGTAGTATATTATTATTAGTCTGTGGTAATACTAATATCTACCTATATATTTTTTTACTTCATAAGTTCATAGTTGAAAATTGAAATCAAACTTCAAAATATTATCAATTATGTGCCTGGAATAAATGCTCACAATTCACATATATTTGCGTCGTTATTGAAATAGGAGAGCTAACTGAAATATCATTTATTTTCAACATTTAAGAAATAAGACTAAAGATCTAAATGATTATGAAATGGTGTTTTAATTATTTAGGTGATTTAAAAAAAACTTTTCACTTATAATAGGTAATAATTAGGTACAAGATTATTAGTATATAAATTAGTTTCACTAAATGAATATTACGGAGTCTATAAAAATAAGATATTTGGAAGTGCTAAATATTATTCAGTCAAATTTCTTAAAACATATTGAAGTAGGTACTTACTAAGAATAATGAAGAAAACGACATTATAAGAAATTAATACTTTATTCTTTAAATGCTTTCACTGTAATATTACATTTTATATACCTAAAACCTTAGATCCTAAAACAAAACTGTCCGTGCACATAATTTTCAGTAGAAAGTTTTGAAAGCCTGAACGTAGGGCTCGATTCAACGCACTTTCACCACACTTTCACGAGAACTAGAAACTTCACACGATTATCAACAAAATGAACTAAATAATAAGTTAATAAACTTCACGTATAGTAGCCGCCATTTTATGACAGAATTTACAAAATAACATTTTGTGATCTGCGATGTAAACAATCAATGTTACCAATTAATAAATCATATTTAACACTTTTCATGTCAATTAATAAAATGTTTTCAATATTTATTAAATCAGACGCAGTATTTTTTATGTAAAATATTTTCCTGAATTATAGTTCTATAAGATACTGAATTAAAAATCTGAGATAATTGTTCTAATTCATTTAAACTTTGAATATAGGGAATATAGAAAGGTTTTCATTTGTCTTATTTTACTACATTGATTTCATAAAGACAACACTGAGAAGCTTTCAGAAAATGTTGCAAGTTTATTAATTTGATACCATATGAAACGATTAAAATCGCAAAATTATTTAATGGAATTTAAAAAAAAAGGTAAGCTTCGCATTCGATCTATTAAAATAAAACAATGTTTCTAGAATAACTGCCATTTATTTAAATGTCTTTATACAATTTCCGATAACTTTAGAAAGTGCGATGCCATCTTTTGGGGATTTAATATAAACTGATTTAATACGTTTTTGTGCTCCAAAGTATAGATGGCGTCGCTTTCTTTAATAAATGTCAGTTTGTTCTAGGTGTCCCCCCCCTGGGTCAATTGTCAATGTTTGTTTGGCTTATGGCTTAATGTAATTGTCCCAAATTCGTTGTTGTGCAAATTTTCTAGAGATTTCTTATATTTTCTAGAAGTGCGAGTTCCATGCGAGTTCGTACACACATAAATATTGCTCATTCTAGTTGTATGCGTCATTGTTTATTGAATAAAAGTCGGCGTCCGCGTCTGTCGTAGTTTCTCAAGTATCAATTACGTGTGGTGTGTGCTGTGTTTAACCTTAAATAAACGTAAAATCAAACATGGATCAAAATAATGAAGAGAATAGAGCTTCAATAGCTGGTGCTCTAACGTTTCCTGCTCGAAATGAACAGTCCGTGATCCCACAACCGCGGCAGCCCAGAAACTTGCAGGTAATTTGTTTTTCCAAGTGTCTAATGCGAAAATTTGTCTTACAAGATTTTCGTATACTTATACTGAAGCTAAGGGATAAAATTTAGATTATGGACCGTCGAGTTAGATATCGGCGATTTTATAGCAATAAGATAAGACTGAGAAGTAATATTACGAAGTTTCAACTTGCGGCGCCTTTTATTTTTTTTATAATAAAATAAACAAATTGTTTAATAATTCCAGGGTCTGCTGCGGTTTGCAATGGAAGCCACCAAGGCTGAAGATGCACCTGGTAATTCACAGTTTGGACCAATGGATGAAGAAGTAAGTATTCTTAATTATTAATATTAAAATTGGTACATTAGTTATTTATATTAGTGTGTTCAAACATACAGACTCTTCAGCTTTATATTGTTATAAATATTATATACTGCAACAATTGAAAGGTAAATCTTTAAATATATAAAATCTATATTTAACTAGCAAACCGGGCGAACTCCGTTTCGCCACCAGAGACACCTTTTCTTTGCTATAAACCTCACGGAGCCCGAGACCTTTCCAACAAAACCGTGGAAATTGGTTCGTGCGTTCTGGAGTTATAGCGTCAGGAAGGATAACCCGACTTATTTTTATATAGTAGATTAACTTATTCATAGTTTAGATTTTTTAAATGAAGCACATAATTCACTAGTTCCACTTTCATTTACTTTAAAATACAATTTTTATCATGAAAACTATGACCAGTTTTGTAACATCATCGTCAGGACCTGACAAGAACTTTAAAATGTAGTTCCACCAAGTGGTAACCATCAAAGTATAAATTCTACTCTCATTCCTTCAAAATACACATTTATCCAATTTTTGCCACAAAATAAACTCACATAACTTTTAAATTATAAAAGATAAATAATCAATTTCCAGAGGCGTAAATTCCTAGAAGAAGCCTTAAAAAGCATCACAGTGAACGTAGCGGAGGTTCTGCAGAACGGTATCAAGGTGCTCACAGACTCGGAGAAGATGAAGAGCATCCAGCTCGGTGAGAGCCTGCCTGAGGAGGTGGATGTGGCGTTCAATAATGTCCTCGAGTATATTGATGATATCGATATGGCTAACGGTAAGTGAAAAAAGTTAAGTTAGTTACATAATTTTGAAGTCAAGAAAAAAAGCTGAATGGATGTTAGATTTTTCGGTTTGCTGGATTTGTCTCTTTCTGCATAAATATTATATATTATGCATTAGTTTGTGAGGATGGACGTATGTATGTTTGTTAATCTTTACGAAAAAACGTGTGTATGGATTTGGATGAAACTTTACATCAAAATTACACTAATTGAAGTACTTGATTTAGTTGCTTTAACTCAAGAAAAGCTGAATAGATAATAAAGATTTTTTGATTTGCTTGATTTGTCTCGTACTGCATATATAAAATAATTAAAAAATGAAAGCGTTAATAGAAACATACCTTCCTAGGCAGAGCAATCCGAATCGGATTTAAATCAATTTTGGCAAATAAAAAACAGTAATTGCTTTTTTTTTGTTGAGTAAAGCTAAAAAGTATTGAAAAATGTATATTTTTACTTTTTAAAATAAATACATTTATAGACGGGACAGTAATTCTGGGTCTAAATATATTTTTTATACAATCAATTACCATTTTTAATGATTAATTTATGTTTTTCAGACTTCTACAAAATGGGCGGCTTCGCTATGTTCCCGATTTGCTACAGTAGCGAGAACGAAGAAGTACGCTCTCGAGCGAGTCAAATCCTCACCGAGTTGTGCCAGAACAATCCGTTCTGCCAAGCGAGAGCATTAGAATGTGGTCTGCTGAACGTGGTGCTGCACTTGGCTTCCACGGAGCGTGGCCAAGTGCTGGCCAAGTGCGTGTCGGCTATATCGGGTGAGGGTTCTGTCATTTTATATAGATTTGACGATTTTTTATGGTAAGGTTGAGACAGTGTTTTAGAAATGAAAATAATACTGGGTAGTATGGAATACAAGATGTATTAAAGACTTTCGTGTTTTCAAATCCTCAATGCAGTCATAGTTTACATTTTTATTGAACAAACAAAAACACTTCCACATTTATAATGTCAGTAAGGATATAGGAATCTGAACTTACGATGTGTATTGGATTATGTCCTAGTTTCACCCAGGATTAAAATAGCAGATTTTGTTATTGTCACATTAAAATATATTTTTTAAATTGGTCGAGTAATTTTTATGTCGAATCTCATCAAATATGTTCAATATCATTGAAGTGAAACTTCTTTATCGGCGTTGGAAAAAAAATTAGTGTAACATTTTTTCATTACTCGTGACATTTTTCCGTTACGCGCCATCTTTTTCTTATCCCTACCACGCGATTCGACATATTTCTGTAAAGTTGCATATAGTCAATTGTTTTTCAAAAAATAAGGTCATAAAAAAGTTTCACTTCTTACGTGTGTACACTAGTACACGCACACATTTTTTTTTATAATACAACTTTATTAATACAATATAATGTCATATTTACAGCTGCTACCCGTGAATTCGAGCCCGCATGCCGGGAACTAACAGCGCAAGGTGGGTGCGAGACACTCGCCCACCTGCTGGGCTCGGACTGCGCCCCGGCGGCCAAGACCAGGGCTGCCTTCCTCGTGACGTACCTGTGCCAACATTACCCGGACGCTAGAGGTGGGTACTTTTATTTATTTATGAACTAGCTTACCGCCCGCGACTTCGCCCGCTTTGTCTAAAACCTAATAAATTATATACTAAAACCTTCCTCTTGAATCACTCTATCTATTAAAAAAAACCGTATCAAAATCCGTTGCGTAGTTTTAAAGATTTAAGCATACAAAGGGACATAAGGACATAGGGACAGAGAAAGCGACTTTGTTTTATACTATGTAGTGATTCTTTATTGCTCCGAGAAAGTTACAATATTACTTAACCCAAGAATACATTTAAACAATTGGCGGTCTTATCGCTATGCAGCAATTTCTTCCAGACGATTTCTTTTATGTTATTTGACAGGGAAAAGTGTGATAGAGGGGGGTAGTTTTATATGCAAGGGAATGGAACACCCTACCCTCTTCCGTCTTCCCAGAGAAATATAATTTTAACCTATTCAAGGCAAGAGTGAATAGGCTATCTAGGCAGGCCCTTTCATAGACTACATCACTACTTACCATCATGTAGTGGTGCAGTCAAATGCCTGGTTATTTTATATAAAAAAAAAAGAGTTAAATGCCAACTGCCTTGATGCTAGAGGTCAGTAGCGACTAGCGACACGTCGAAATGTTTTCGCGCCAAAGCATATGAATAAACAGAAAAATTTTGTATTGGCCCTGGGGAAAAAGTAAAGCAAATTTTACATTTTGAAAAAGTAACAAAACAATATTTAAAGATTACTAGCTAAGAAATAATAAAAATAGATAAAAACTGATGACAAATTTCACAATCTGTCTGATTTTAACAACCTGGATAAACATATAATATGATACATATTAAAGAGAATCAACTATATAGCCAAATTTTAAGGATTATTTTATTATTTACTAACTGAGCCGCGCGGTTTCACTCGTGAACGAAACCGCAGGAAAATATTTTTTTAAAAAAATCCGGTCAATTGTTTTTTTTTTCTGAAAGAGTAACAAACATACATACATCAATCCTCACAAACTTTTGCATTATTTTTTAATACCCCTATTAAAAACTCTTTTTTTTATTTCCAGAAAAATTCATAGAACTCAACTTGGCGCGAACAATAGCGGAACAAATCAAAACTGGACGAGACAACACAACAGAACACCTTTTGAGTATCCTACATTCCCTTCTAGAAGATTCCAGAGTTAAACAGCAGTGTCAAGACCCAAGCTTAGATCTGAAGAACGTTCTAGAAGAACATTTGAAACGACCGGAGTTGGAAGAAGAATACATAGAAGAGAAGCAATACTGCAAGAATATATTAAAGATTTTGGAAACCTTGCCACAAGTTGAAGTCGTTAATAATGAGATTGATAGATAATTTTGTATGGAGCTAGAAATGGCGATTTTAATTTTAATGTACATACGGAAACATCATAAGTGCGAAATTGAGCGGTTTCGAGGCTGGTGATATGAGTAATTTTAACATTGAGTTACTATGTACTACGTACTAGAGAGGACATCGCTACTACACTATAATATTTTGTAACACGAGTTAGAGTCAATCGTCTCAAACCAATTTTTATTTGTTACATTGATTGGTTTTAATTGATAAGTTTATTCATATTTTTTTTTAATAAGATAAACAATATTTATTTGTTACATTGATTGGTTTGAATTTATAAGTAATAAGAGGCAGAATATCTACAAAGTGTATGACTCACTAGCCGCCCCGTGCCGCCGCGCTTGTCGCACAAATTTTGTTCGTGGTGTCCTCTCTATACGTAGTAATAATACCTCAATGAATTTTAATAGCTTTGTCAATCTAATGTTTTTTTTTTTACTTAAACTGTGATTCTCATTTTATTAGGATTGTCTGTGCACAATTATTATTTTTGTTTTAAAAGCACCCGCCATCTCAGGGTGTTGTATGCTTTCCTCTGGAATATTGTCCAGAGATGTTTATTTTGCTTTTAATCAAATAAATACCACGCTATTATTTATTTACACATTAGGCCTAAATTAATACAATTTAAAATAAAAATACAAGTTAACAATTTACAATAACATTTCCAAATTAATAATAAAATACTAAAATTTAATATTACATTTAAAAACTTACATTAATTAAAAACATTGCAATGAGAATAATAAAAAAAGAAATAAAATAAATTAATACAATTAAAAGTAAATAATACAATTTAAAATTTACAATGAAATTTCCAAAATAATAATAAAATACTAAAATTAGATATTGCATTTAAAACCTACATAAATTAAAAACATTACAATGAAAATAATAAAAGGAAATAAAACAATACGGCACAACACTTATAAAACTTAACCCTAACATCACAACTTATCACAGTGTCTTTTATTAACCACCCTCACAATTCGTTCGCAATATTCCAGGAATTCAGTCCTCGTTTTATCCCCCAGGGCCGCAGGCAGATTCTCACCCGTCATCGCGATGCCCAATTTTTGCTCAATAACATATCTATCTCTTGCAAAAATCGGACACTCGAGCAACAGGTGAGAAACCGTCTCGTCGACTCCGGGCTGACACAGGCACGATGGATCTCCTTCAGCTTGAATCTGTTCAAGTAGAAGGCGAATCCACCGTGTCCAGTCAGTGCTTGTGTGGTGTGGTGTGTGATGTTTATTTTCCGAACTATTTTATATGCAGCAGCAGCGCTTGGGAAAAAGAGCTTTGTGCCTCCAGCCGTCTCCCCCACATCGTATCTCCTGTCCCATTCCCCGATCGTATCCTGTCTCAAGATACGCTTGACGAATGAAACAGGACACAGATCGTAGTCGGGTTTCCTCTTCGACCCCAGAGCGGCCTCCTTGGCTAATTGGTCAACTCTTTCGTTCCCCCTTAATCCAAAACAGAGCGACCTCCCGCCTCTGCGAAGCAGCTTTTCGGAGGGCCGCCCTTGTTTGCACAGCAAGGTGTTGAGGGGAACCGAGAGTGACTGCCTGGAGGGCCGATCTGGAATCGCTGAAGACGCCGACCTTCGTCACTCCACTCTTGCAGGCTCTTTCTACTGCTCTTTGGAGCGCTAGAAGTTCGGCCTGTTAGACGGTGCAATACGGCGGCAAAGCAAGCTTGACGGCCTTCGTCTCGGCCTCCCCATCCCATACGGAAAGGGCGGCTCCGACTCGACCCTCAATCTTGCTGCCGTCCGTGTAGATCCTATGTACGTGGCTATTAGCCACGTCGGAATACGAGTCCTCGTCCACCAGCCCGAACCCCAGCCCTTCCTGCTCTGCCGTGTGGGTCCTCAATCGCCGGAGCCATTCTTTCCACCTCCCTGTCCCCCAACGCTGGGTGCGACACCCCCTTCTTGATCCCATATAATCTCGAGACTTCGAGTATTCTGAGGTCAAGGGGGGAGTATCCCAGCCAACAGCATAGCTGAGTTCAGGGAGACGGTCCGATATGCTCGGCAGATCTTTTGGGCGAAGCCCCGTTGTACGGTGTTCAGCCTTTTTTGGACCCCCATCTTTTCCACGGTGGGTGCCCACGCTGCCGATGCATACATAATAGTCGGTTCGATAACAGCTACATAAATAGTTCTTATAATATCTGGGCTAAGTCCCCAACCAACTCTGGCTGCCCTAGCCAAGAGTTTATACCGGGCGATTGCCTTTTGGCATACCGTCCCGACGTGGGCGTTGAAAGTACAATTATTATTGACTTACATCAGAATGTATTTTTGTTAATGTAGTTTTGTATGTCAACGTTAAACATTTATTAGGCAATCTATAACAATGATAACAATGCATTTACATTAAAATTATTAGTTATTAGTGAATACTAATGAATCTTATAAAATTTTATTTTAAGTATTTATAAATAAACATGATTAATATTGATCTTTGTGTTTTATTTGTCCGTTAAGTAAACACAAGTACTATTTAATTCTTCATTTGCAACGTAACTATCATACAATTTAACAATCTCTCATATTACATTGAGTAGTTCAGTCTCTATTTCACCACTTTCTAGTTTAGTTTTTACTAAGCCTTCTTTCAGCTATGATTGGTTTCTATTTTTGTGTTACATCAAAATCGGTTCTGGCCATAGTTAAAACGGATCATATAAACATACTTTCAAAATAATATTGTAGATGTAATTTTAATCTTCCCTCATGATAAAATATAATCATTTCCTTGACGTACCTGTCGTATTGTTATATAATTGTATATTGCGAAAACAGTGATATGTCTGATATTAAATATTATCTCAAAATATCACCTGTTTTACGCTCAATTAGGTTTATTGTGATTTCGTGTGAATATTATAATTTAAAACGATAAGGATCTAATTAATTCGATAACTCATTCATGCATATCTAATTAGTAATTACCGTATTTTTTAATCGGTTTAAAGTAGGTACATTTGAGTAGATAAGTATGTACTCAAAATGTTCATAGAATCAACAGTATTTTTGCATTTGTAATGATTATTTTTATAATACAATATAATAATTATATAAAGAGTTGGTCGTCTCCTAAACTTAGTTAGTGCGTATATCACAGTAAAAAAATGTGTTATTAGTTAGTAACTATGCTTTGTGTAATATTTATTATTTTGATACCGATTTACCGCCTTTAAAATAAATGGCAGATATACCACTATACACATCTAAGCAATACAAGTTTAGAACCACATATCCCTCATTTTGTTTCTATACAAATCTTTAAAAAAATTGGTAATTAAGGAAACAGCACTATCAATGTTACATAATTAACATCTTTTGTAATCAGTGTGTTGTATAATCATCGAGTCATACCTATTCATGGTTACAATATTTACTTTTATAGGTATGTGAAGGAAACCAAAAAAATAAATAAAATACCAGTTTGTAGAAATTTAACTTTTATTGTCTCATGTTACTGAAGTTAAAAAGCTTAATTATATTATTGCATTTGATCAATAATCAATACTGGTTCTGGCTCCTGCTCTGGTTCGTTTTCTGGCTCATTGTCCTCGCTGCTCCAGTCAAAGTTAAGACCGGTTACTTCAGTGAACCACTTTTGGTAGAATCCGGGGCGGACGTATGCTATAAAAAAAAATGATAATTTATATGTATGTTAGTTGTAAGGTATTTATTATATGGGTATAAGTTGTCTGTAATAAATAAATAAGAACATATTGAAAATCAGCACTGAAAAATGGCTGCTCAGCTTTTATACCTAGTAGTTTTAAATTGTTCCTTGATATCACTATCTATGTCGATATGAACCTTGTTCTGATTAAAAGAAACGAATTAACTAAACAATAAAAAAGAAACTAATACAAAAAAGGTGTGCCAATATTTATAAGATTTTTTTCTTCAAACTTGTAGATATAGTTATGTAAAGTTTGTTGACAAACGTATAGATATATACGTTCCTAGGTTTATTTATCTTAATTTTTAATTAATAAGTCTAAGTTTACCTGAAGGATGAGGTCCATTGCACCCAGCAGACGATCCAAAACTGACGATGCCAATCATGGTGGGTTTTCCATCAGCGTCGACAATAGTGAGCGGACCTCCACTGTCACCCTAGAATGAAATACATATACGATAAATCTTATTAATTATTTACGAATTAATAATTTCTTTGAAATTCATTTGTAACACTTTATTGTACAACTAGCGACCCGCCCCGGCTTCGCACGGGTGCAATGCTGATACTAAATACACTACAGAAAAACTGTGAACGTTGTACATAAAAACATAGCGACCCGCACCGGGCGGCCGGCCGGTAGGCGGTACCGCCGCAAACGCTACGTCCCGCAATTCTTAAATCTGTAATATCTTCGAAAATATTCATTTAAATCATACGGTGTAAAGGGCCATATAGATCTATATTAAATGAACAATGTATTCAAGGTATTTAATTGGTTAAGGATTAATGCTGTATTGGTTAAAATCGCTTCGAAAATTAGCCATTATTTGTCGTAAAAAGTAAATGACAAAAAAAAGTTATTGTGGGTTATCCATAAGAGATAGACATATTATACCATCGCGGACTTTTCTGTAGACCTTTTCAATGTGTATAATACTTAGTACATTATTTTGATAAAACTCGTAGGGTTCAGCCTGCGTTTGCAATGTAAGCGGAAAAAATGTAATTTTTTACGACATCACATTAGAAACCTCGAAAATAACAGTACTTCTCCACTATTTAATGGATGTTATTATACATATAAACCTTCCTCTTGAATTACTCTATCTATTAAAAAAAACCGAATAAAAATCCGTTGCGTAGTTTCAAAGATTTAAGCGTACAAAGGGACATAGGGACAGAGAAAGCGACTTTGTTTTATACTATGTAGTGATTATTACCGCGAAGCGCGTCGAACGCGGCAACTGATACACAAAAATAATCCTTATGGCATGATTCTGTATTCACGCGCGATGACTTATAGCGTATTTCATGTATAACTTTGGTGTTTCTACACCGATTTACATGATTCTTTTTTTATTGAATAGGTAATAAATTTAAGAACATTTGTGTATTACATGATTTCTATGTAGCTTTAACCATTAAGGCTGCACACGCGACGGAAGCTTAAATAATGGAGTAACTTCTCCCGTTTTCCCAATATTTCCCTTCACTACTCTGCTCATATTGATCGTAGCGTAATAAAAAGTATACTATAACCTGCCCAGGAGTATGAAGAATAATTGTGCCAAATTTCGTTAAAATCCGTCGTGTAGTTTTTGTTTCTATAACGAATATACAGACAGACAGACAGACAGACAGACAGACAGACAGACAAAAATTTTACTGATTGCATTTTTGGCATCAGTAGCGATCCCTTATCACCCCATCATAGTTTTTTTAAAAATATATTTCATGTACAGAATTGGCCTCTCTACAGATTTATTATAAGTATAGATAATATGAATGGAATAATTAAAAAAAAAGAACAATATTACAAAATGGCATCATTTGGCCTTTATTGCTGAATGTTAACGTAAATGTTAATGTTAACGTTAACGTTAATGTTGACGTTAACATTAGTATTAACGTTAATGTTAAAATGTTCATAGGATCTAATATAAATATACTTATGTACTAGTAATTTTGTTATAGGTACATAACCCTTGGAGGTTGAAAGTAATGTCCTAACTTTAATTAACTCCACACGATACACGTAACACGATAGGTGGACGGACTTTTGGACAATACAGAAGACGAAAAGGCTCCGGAACTAGAAAGGGTGGTTTTGTTTATTTCCCTATTTTTACAAAATTCTGTTAAACCTGGCAGGAAGATTGAGCTGTGTCATTGTAGGATTCTGCGCAAATGGTCTGCTTTTGGATGACGGTACTGCCCGGGTAGAACATCAAACACTGCTCATTGGAGATGGCGCGGAGGTACACCCATCTCAGGACCTCAGATGAATCTCCACCTGTAAAAGAATTTAGTATTATATTGTCTGTGGTTATACGTTAGCAAAAACAACTGCATTTATCAATTTCAACAATGCATATTGTTGACTATTTTATATTCCTTTTAGATAAAAAACAGGAGTAGACTTGAATAATACAATTCATATTCAGAGGATTAAGCAAATTATGAATCTCGTGTATTTCACATTGAGAATCGGCAATCCAATAGTATAAAGTGGATAATTTTGATATCTAGCTTTAAAGCATTCAAATTTTATAATTTTAAGAAGATAATTTCAAAAAATAAAAAAAGCGATCAAAACCCAACTCGTTATTTTTTTCTATTCTTTAACAATTTCTCACGTGGAGAGATTTCAAATACTACCTATCCTAACTTTACTGAAAATCCATAGCATGAAATTGTAGTTATTTTACTGTTTATTTTCGTAATATTTGCAATAATAAGAAAGTGCAAGATAGACATATAATACTACAGTACCTTTTCCTATTCAAAAGGTATTTTTATATAATAAAAAGACGTGTGGCACTCGGGGACTGCCGCGGTAAAGCTATTGCATAGCATGCCTTCAAGCCACACCTCCGAGCCCGTCGGAATGGGGAGCGTGAGGTTTTTTCGTTACGGAATTTCTCGATTCGGTCCCCGCGCTCAAGGCCCGCGATAGAAGCTATGCAATAGCTTAAAATATTACCATTCCATCTATCGTCTGTGAGTCCATAACCACTGACAGTGACTCTCTCTCCGATGTGTTTCAGCGCTGTCTGTTCGCTGCTCTCCAGCCTGCAGGGTTGGATGTATGCTGGAATTTATATTTAATCATAAATAAATAATTTTGTAACTTTTTGTTTGTAGGTATATTAGTTTATAACTTTATAGCGTACAGACTGCTATCATATATAGAAAACCACTGGCTACATTATTCAACACTAATTTACGAGATTCTATGCTAAATAGACGAATCAATCACTAAGAACGGTGATTGATTTGTCTTTTTTTCAAGAATTTTTGAGGTTTTTTTTATAGTCCAAAATCAGCACACTCGAATTTAAAAGAATCCTTGTAAATCGAGTGTAATGAATCATAATCATCAGAGAAATAATATTTTTAACATATAACTACCAAAATGTACTGTAGATATGTTTTGTCACCGAAACGCTTAAAAGGTTCCTAATCTTCCAATATAACAAATATCGTTAACTATAAACTCACGGCCATAAGGAATGTGCTGGTCGATTCCCAACAAGGCGATATCATCAGTCTGCACTCGGTTCACGTTCTCTTGGTACTGAGGGTGGATGTACTTCCTCGTCGCCTCCACGATGTACTCCGGACGCGTGAGGTTCGTGAGCCCAAAGCGGACCACGAATGTGAAGCGACTGGAATATTTTGAAAATAATGTATACAATTTTAATAGATTCTACGTAATAGAGTTTACATTTTACGTGGTTCAAATGTTGCAACCAACTAGCTATATCAGCCGTTTTATTGAAAGCCTAGATTATTCATTAAACAGCGCTGTGTTTATTAACTGCTTTATTCAATTTATTATACGAATATTATTATTTCTAGATTTTTTAAATTATCAAGTCTAAGAAGCACACTTTCATTGCATGACTCAAAAAGTTAATTACTCTGTCATACGCTTAGCGATTAAATAAATGATGGATGAGTACAATTATTAAAACATAATTATAAAGATAAGACTACGCTTAGAATTGAGAAACTACACTTTTTCGCTTCGATTAAAAAAACCCATTGGCTACTTATTTGTACATGTTTGTGCTTTTTCACCGATTTCACCTGAAGAAAAATAATTTAATGAAAAAAAAAAAAACTGATAAAATTCACATAGAAAAGCAATACAGGCTATTTCAAATATTTAACACTTTCTGTGTTTCATTAATTATAACTTCGCCAAATATTGTATTTTTCTTGATCTATTTATTAATCTAATAATAGATTAATTATATTCAAAAACTACGAGCATTATAAAAACAAGTGGACATAATATTAAATATATCTACATTCTACTCAATAAATACAGATACCTACTCAATAATGTAAATTATATTATGTAAGAAATATGTTAAATAAATAAATAAAAAAATAAAATGTGTGCGTGTACTAGTGTACACACGTAAGAAGTAAAACTTCTTTATGACCTTATTTTTCAAAAAATAATTTACTATAATTATGCAACTTTACAGAAATACGTCGAATCACGCGTGGTAGGGATAAGAAAAAGATGGCGCGTAACGGAAAAATGTCACGCGTAACGAAAAAAATCTTACACTAAATTTTTTTCCAACCCCGATAAAGAAGTTTCACTTTAAGGTGATTGCTACGATCTGTTCCCAGCCAATGTTCCGCTAGATG
>CAJQZM010029114.1:0-24499 GCA_907164665.1 Colias nastes | reverse complement strand
TACAGAATTGGCCTCTCTACAGATTTATTATAAGTATAGATAATAATATAATAGCAGAAACTGTGCCAATGTCGTAAAGACATTATAAAAATCGAGTTTGACGAGGTGATTTTATCAAAAACTAGCTTACCGCCAGCAGCTTGTCTAAAACCTAATAAATTATATACCAAAACCTTCCTCTTGAATCACTCTATCTATTGAAAACGAACCCCATCAAAGTCTGTTGCGTAGTTGTTTTAAAGATTTAAGAACACAGACAAACAGACGGAAAGCGTGACTTACCTACTATACTTTACTTAGACCGTGGTTATTAACCACTAAAACGTATTAAAACCACCGTCGGTGGTTTTAATACGTTTTAGACCCGGTTTTTAGTTTAACCCGTGCTGTGTAATAATTTGGTTGGGTTAGAGTTAAACAGACGGGAAGAATTTTGTTTTCCAACTGTGCATTTACATCAAACGAACATAGAGCTAGAGCAAGAGCATTCATTCGTGATCTTAGTGTAAACGAAAACTCGTATTCAGTGTTGTTCAGTATTAGAACATGACATAGAATCTTTTCGAACGCACTAAGAACAACGAAAGAATGTTCTACGCCTGTTTACACAAAAATTTGACATAGTGGGGTTAGAATGATCACGTAGTAATTAAATACACACTGAATAAAGAATCAAAGCAGCCATCATCAAACCGTCAAGGCGGTACCTACGTACTCACAAACAAACAGACTACCTTGACGACCAAACACACAAACTAAAATTAGACTCTTGGCCGATCATCAAATGCCTCGGATACTTGTTAAACTGTTATTCTAGTTAACGTTTGTTTTATTATTTACTAGCTTTCCGCCAGCGGGTTCGCCTGCGCGGCGTAGTCAAAGAAAAACCCCGCATAGTTCCCGCTCCCGTGGGATATGCGGGATAAATCCATTCCCATGTCCTTTCTCAGGTCTCAAGCTATCTCTGTACAAAATTTTAAGATAATCCATGCAGTACTTTTTGAGTTAAGCCCGGACATATTACATACAGAAAAACAGACAAAAATTCTAAAAACTAAAATTTTGCCTTTTGGCTTTGATATCGATTGTAGATCACGTCCCATTTAAAAAATATTTAACGTACATTTTGACTTTCCTACGATTTTATTGTAGGTAGGTATAGATTTTTTATGAAAGAAAACCAGGCGCGTTAGTATCTACGTGATAAGAAACCTGTCGTAGAACATCCGTTAGTACGTATTTTTATTGGTTAAAGTATATCCCTGGGTAGTTACTAGTTGTACCTACTTGTGTTGTTGTTGTTCAGAAAACAACAGTTAAGACTTTTGAAACAAATTTAAATCGACGAGTAATACATCTATATCTAGTAAATCTCGACCAGGGAAATCGTAAATAAGTAATATTTTTTTCTTTAATTGAGATAATTTCAGTTATTATTGAACTAAAGGAAGATCGAGAGCAATGCCATAAACCCTTAAGGGTTACGTCATTTATCTATTAAACTTGTTAGAAGAATTAAAAGAGCAATATTTCTTACAACATAGAAATAAAATAATTGAAGGGTGATGAACTGATGACCGATTAAGAATGCACAATGCACATGCATCCACAATTTATTATTTTCTCTAGCACCGTTACAACCGTTACTACAAAAAATAATTATTGTAAGCGACCTAACATTTCCATACTAGACATCAGCTGACTACTGAACATTAAAACACACCCACTGGTCAACCAATTGTATCCACGCACACATACATAACATTAAATACCATACAAAAATTAATATCTATAGTTAAAAAAAAACGCTCAAACTCGTGAAAATTATCGTCACCGATCCTTGATATGTGTACAAATCTAGTTCATGTGTCCATTTGAAGTGGGTCAATCTGAAAATCGAGTCTGAAGGAGTCGGTTACATACAAACATACAGATGAAGCTAATAAAGGCATCCCTAATTACCAATTCCACTACATACTATCTGTACTGAATATTACCACATTTCAGTGTCAGCAAATTGTCTCCACGCACACATCCACAACATTAGCCTACCATACAAAACTGTATGTAGATGAGTCGGTAACATACAAACATACAGGTGAAGCTAATATAGGCGTCGCTAATTACCGATTCCACTATACATATTATATATCAGCTGTTCTACTGAATATAACCACATTAAAAGTAAAGTATCAATCCAAGTGCAAATTATATCCACGCACACATCCACAACATAACCTACCATACATAAATCGTCGCAAATTAATTACCAATTCGACTATACATACACACATACTACGTGTGGCCGGTGGCCGGCTCGCAGCGTTCGCGCTCACCTGTCGACCGAACCGGTCCGACCCGTAACATTTTACACAACTTTATCGAGTTTACGAAACGCACAGCTACATATTACTTAGGTAGGTACACCCAGTAATGGTTCAATTCGATACATTTTTGCACTGATCACATACGCAAAGAAATCAATCATCATACAGACTTCATAAATAATAAAAAAGTGAGCCGTTACGGGACACCTGGCAGATTATTTTGTAAAAGTAATATGCAGAAAAGAACAGATTGATGCATATATAGACTATGTATACATGTAAACCATCATATAGCGTGGCGATGTCGCCATGCCCAGAAACGGTTTTACGTGCTTTACACCTCCGCATCCTTCCATAAGAATCTTCGTTCCAAAAAGGTACTTATTGGCAAACAACACTAAAAAATTATATAATATGTATGTTTGTTTCTATATGTATGTATACAATCTGCGTTGCATGTCCTGATTGAATCAATTGCTAGTACAATCACTGAATAAGGTGGCATGACTACCCAACCAGCAAAGATGTCCTATAACAATAACTTACATCACTAAAAAGCTTTTTAAATGACGTATAACAGTGTCGCGGTGACAAGCTTGTTGTATAATAGCGTTTAATGAGATGATTTTGCTCTATAATCATACACAGCAAATTTGTCCCATAACAAGGTGATGTAAACGTTTATATCACTATTTTATACGGCGTTTATAGAGCAGCTCTTATCCAGATTTTGATACAGCAATAACAGGGCGATATTATCACATAACAGCGCTGGTGGTCTCTTTTTTACAGCAAATTAGTGCAATAAACGATTCTAGGGTAACCTTTATAGTCCCATGCCTATAGAGGCGTAAAAAAATCTACAATAGGACAATTTAGTGTTGTAATGGTTTTCCTTATTACTATTATAGCACTGCGAATCTTCATGGTTGCTGAAACTCCATAATAGAGCAATTAGGTGATATATCCGAGTTTTATATCACTTCTTTGTAACCTAATTGAATTATATTAGTGTTTTTCTGCCCATTATAACGCAGTGGTTTAATAGCTGAGTGGTCAGAGTTATAGGTCTGATTTACTGTATAAAAGAGTTAATAACTCTGTTATGTAACAAAAACGGCGTATTAATGTAGTAAAATGCGAGAGAGATATACGGCCTATAAGAGAGTTTCTTTCACTTTAAAACAACAAAAACCTGCCATATTGTCAGCACCGTATCGTAAATAATTGAAGGGTTCTATTTAATAATCATGGATTTAGAAAAATCGAAAAGGTTTAAACGAAGTAGAACATATGTAAGACAAGTAAGAAAGCGATTTAAAAAAATCGCAACTTCAGTAACGATTGACACCAGACAAATTCAAGGTGAGGCTTCGAATACGGACAATGATTCCGTACAATCTGTTACATCCTATGAACAAAACCAAGTTAACAGCCATCATGTGGTTTGTGATAATTCAGAAGCAGACCATTCAGACTCTAGTGTTTAGCTTGACACTTCGGGATCGGAATCTAAAAATCGGAATTTACACTAGAAAATACAAAAAAAAACATGTTATGGGTTTTCTATTTACATCAGGGAACCCTACTAATTTAATCCAGTATATGGCATGACAGTTGTCAAAACTACGTTCGTTTGCGGATGTATAATAGCCACGGAGTTGCTATTTGGCATCCTATACAGCAATTTAGTGTAAAATTAGTTTTTAATTACTTAAAACTCAATTATTCGAGGGGGGCATTAAAAAAACAGCGTAATTATGCATATAATCTATCAGTAAAATTTCATTCACAAGTCAGTTTATGTATCTAACATAATTAACAGCGTAACAAAAATTAATACTCGACACCACGATGATGGTTCCTATAGTCATTTACTCGTATTATCAACTGGTACACGATTTACCATTTTGTATTATAATTATAGCGTCGCAGTGGCTCGTACATCGCAACTTCGTGCTACAAAAGATTTGCGGTTACTCTTAAAACACAACTTCGCGCTGTAACAGCATCGCGGTTCCTTTTAAATCACTACTTCGCTCTATAACAGCATCGCGATTCTATAAGTGTACTCTTCTATAGGTCCAATTGGCATCTGAGTTGCTGCTACAGCAACACAATACCATCAAATGGCTTTATAAATGCGCCACTTTGGGGTTTATACAACGTTCTTATCACCCTTATAGGACTACCAATTAGCACCTCTGAAACGTTCTTATCCCTTCTATAGAGCAACGATTTGTTGGTTGGGTATGGCTCGAACATCACGTGTGCAAAGAGGTGATATTCTCATCAGGTAATGTACACAAGGTATTCTTAAACTCTATTTAAAGACTACAATAATCTATGCATTCAATGAAAGGATTCTGATGGAATCATATGATAAGATGACACTGAATAATATGCCCGAAAAATATAAACAATACTGTTGCATTACCTAGTGACAATATTCCTCATATTCTACAACCCGCAAACTACAAAAATATGTATCACTATGTCCCCATTAAAAACTTATGTTTACAGTCTACTACTAATTATAAGTTCTGCGAACACAACAATGTAAAGGCAATGCTTTGCTTCAAATCAAACAATTATCTTTATTGACCTATTGATCATATTACTAATAAAATTCCCCATTCCAACATCACAAGCATCCTTGCCCAGAACCATTTTCCACATTTCTCTACTGAAATATAAGTACTTGTAAACATTGTATCGTAGTCGTCCTATTAGCTACCGGATTCTCCTTGCAAACTGGACCATATTCCACTTTCCTCGTGCATTCCGTCACACGTTGAATAACCGACTAATTCAAATGCAAGTTGCGTTTGTTCAAAAGAAAACAAATATTAGTAAATCGTCTGCCAAATTTTTGCCAAAGCAGTCGCTTTTCTACCTGTTTAAGCCGGGAAAAAAGGTAAAAAGAAAAATTAAAGGCACTCTCAGGAATACTGCAGCTTTCTACTTATAAAATAAGTATAAAATAAGTAAGCATTGTGAATTTATGCAAAATAATCTTTATAAATAAGTGTGAACTTGTGTTAAACGTGAATTCAGAATATTCAATGAGCTGAAATTTTAAAACATCGTCCTGACGTAATTTCGTAAATCATAAGAAATCGAATCCGACTTCTACATGTAACATACCTATAAGGAAATTGCAAAAGCTATCTGATCAATCACAAATTAAAACTAAACATTGCATCCACATGATTAATAAAGGTCAAAGCAATACTAACCTGCGATTAAAATATTTGAGCAATAATAATAATTATACCTTAGTAGCTATACATCAAATCATATACTTAGCTATACTTCAACTGTTGCGACTTTAATGTGGCCACTTCATAATGGGCAGATTTGGCCCAACAAATGATCGTTGGTGTTTGCCATCGGCGATTTTATAACAAACCACACCACCAACTTTCTTACAAACTTTTTACAGAACTCCAAAGGAAAACCTATAATCGACGCAATAAGGATGCCAATTTGACTAACAAATAACACGCCGTAGTGTTAACGGTGTGTTTAATTACGATTTCACGAATTACACGTTCAATAGTAACAGCTAACTGGTAACGTTATCAATTTGTTCGCTTTCAAACTGTTTACGTGTCGATCGTGTGATATATTCTTACTGGAAATATTTGTCATTGTGATTAAAGCAGGAAAAAGGTATATAAATAGGAAAATTTCACGAGATATTATTGGCAGTATGTAGTTCATAATCGTCCAAGGTTGAAGACATTTTTTCTGTGACAGACTTAACAGGAGTTAGGTATAGATCTGCTACCCTTTCTTCGACCTTTTTATAACAAAAGGTGGTTATTTTTAGGACACAAATAAAGTCGTCTTTCGATCATCTTAAGCATATGAATACTTAATATCTAAATACATCTGTACAAGAATAAAATAGTATCATCTATATGTGTATCTTAACACTCTTAACCAAGAATCCAAATGTAAATATATAATTTGACATTTTTAATGACAACGCGAGCGGCATACCATACCGGCTGAACTTTGGCAAAATGCGATTTATATGCAAAATAGCCAATGATTTAAAGATTTAATATCAGCTAATATGTTAGAGACAAAAACGTGTTGAAATTTAATAAGAGCCTTCAAAAAAAACTGTATAACTGTATATAAAGTTATAACTTGTTAAAGCTATTACCACACCCCGGACACTCCATACAAAATTATCGTTTTGACAGTCACACTGTAGAGACTGCAAATGTGTGTGTTAACGCTTTATGGTTGGCACATTTGTGACTAGCGTAAAAAAAAATTCGCGTTTTTCTGATGAAATACATCCGTAAACAGCACAATATCTAACCATTTTCTACGAAAAACGATAATCACAAATCCAAAATAATAAAATTACTTTAAGTCAATTTGATTAATGTTGTCAATCTTCGTTGCGTATCGTCCTTGTAGAAAAATGTGGACCATTTATAGCCTGATCGTGCGGGGTGAGGTAAGTGTTTAATTTTGGCGGGAGGCGGAGAGTGTCCGTTCTGTAGCGTTTAGCTACTATTATGTATTCTGAGTTCCTTCCTAAATACTTTTATACTACGTGACTACTGTCAATTTAAATACAATTGAAAGGGCATTTTTATATTTGTTCGTTTTATAATTTTCCAATGACGATACCCAAAACTATCCAAACACTATCTAACTGAAAACAAGACAATTTTATCAACCGACATTCCTCTATCACCTGCACCACTCACTCAACAAGACACCTTTCACACATTTCATTCCACCCTCCAGACTTCTGTACTCCTTACTGGACATACAAATAATATTTAATACAATGAACTGGACATAAATTATCAAGAAACATACTAGTCTCGTCTGACATTTCTCGTTTTTTATCATACACATACGACCTTTAGCTGACCGACTGTGCAAAGTCGTCGATGTCATTATGCAGTTAAAATATTGCCAATGTTGCGTACGAGTCGCCTCTGGTTCGACCAACGTTTGATATTTAGTTGATTGGGACTTTCCTAATTAGCATTGACTTTTCAGAGATGCGAGACTAGATAAGCAATTAGTATGCATAAATTATTTTACTTTTTCTTTATGGTTGCACATTATGATACGTCACTATTGCTCGATGAGGTGAAGGAAATATGTATGTAATCTTGACGAAACCGGCATGTCCAAGAATCTTATATTTATCATAATGATGATAATGGTGATTATATATATTATGTTTCTTTACAATAATGGTAAGGAGTAAAAGTGTGCAGAAGAAAAATTGGTTTATGTCATATGAAATAAATTTGTTTGTATACATCTTTATAGTTTATAGGCTTGACCCTAATTGCCTGCCTGTATGTATCTTTTATACAATGTATCTTGACCTTTACAATTCACAAGTTTAGTTTTCGAATCCTAAACCTACATATTCTGCCACTAGACAATCACATACAATTACAACCAATCTTCACAACATAATCCAATTATGATACATTAAACGCGAAAAACTCAATCGATGCACTGTATCAAACGCTGCGCTGTGGTCAGCGCCCACAAGCACACCGCACGCACACAAACTTACAAAATAAATCCGTGTACTGTCTGTGATATTCAATATCTGAATACATGTGTGTGTATGTAATGTTATGCATGTGTGATGTAATCGAATCAGCGGGGGGCTACGATCGGATGGGGTAACTCTAGGTTACAAGTTAGCTAGACGTAGATAGCTCGTCTGATTCTGTTATTAAATCTTTGGTATCAAAGTAGTGCAGTAATGTATATATTGGGAGTGGAAGGTTTTGGATGTTTGGTGTGTTACATTGATATTTCTTTTTGTAAAGGAAGTAATGTTCCCAAAATGGCAAAGGCCGGAATTGCGTATTTAATGAATTTGACATATATAGATAGACAATAAATGTAGTAATTTGGTCCCTGTGTATATGATTTTCTGTTATAGGTTCTGTATCAACCTGATTCCAACACTAAAAACAATTATTTTAACATTAATTAAATTAGCTTTATTCAGTTCACTGTTCTACAACATTGTGCTAGAGACCATTTTTTTAAATCTTCGTTTCTTTTTCACAAAATTGACAACCCTACACATACCAAACAACTATTATAAAGCAGTCCCTAACTAATCGTCGAGTACGATCCCCACTAGACACTACTATTAGTTAAATTACCATCCCAGTATTGGTAAACACGGTTCGACCTTTATCGTATGACCGCAAGAGCATCTCGCGATAGATACCGACCAATCTAATCTCAACTATGTTACCGGTACCTACTGTAATACACCTTTTATCTATCTTCTTGTATACATATTACATACTAGCTGTGCCGCGCGGTTTCACCCGCGGAGATAAGTATTTCTATAGCTAGAACTAACAGCTCGTCTCGCCTCCGCCCGGATTGACCATAAAATTATAATATAGCGTATTACATTACAGATAACGTAACTTTCTATTCGTAAAATAATTTTTATTGAGCAGATCCATACAACAATAAAATTAATATTATTGTCAAATTATAAAACAAAGTCGGCCGCCACGTCTGTCTGTTCGCGATAAACAAAAAAAAAATCATTCTGTGTTCACCAATGGTGCCAATGGACAGCGTAGTTGTCGAATCACAACAGCTGTCAACTTACGTTTACACAAAATAGGTTATGCAACGTGGCTTTGTTGACGTTTCAGAAAGATCCGCAAAAAATTACCAAATGTACGTGGACCATGCAAACGCATGAACAATGGTCGCTTTGGCATTTATTTTCTAAAAGAATTCTTTAATGTTTGGTCTCTTAATAACTCCCAGTCCGATTTTGGTAAAATATTGATCGATAGAAAGGTCGAATTAATATTGTTTTCATATTAATATTGTGTTTTATTTTATGTACTGTATCTCGTGTCTCTTTAAATACTTTATTACAACAACAAAATTAATTTTGAACTTCGATAGATAAATAGAACCCAAAAAATAATATCCTATTTACTATTTCGACGTTTTATAATCAATATTATTGCAATAACAATATTATTTTTCATCACATTTGCTTAATTTTGCAGAAAAACATCCGTTTAGTGATTGCGTAGTATCTTTAAATACGATATATAAAAGAGAGAGGGAAATACTTTTTGCTTTTATGTCAAACGTATGCATATGTCAACAGGTATTTTGGGAAAATACCATTAACAAATTTTATTTCGAAATATTCAAATTCCGCTGACCGATATAAATTGAATAATATATAACTAGATCGTATAAATTAAATATTAATACATGCAAATTGCAATCCGTATGCATATCCTCGCAATTTGCACGTACGCAATATTCTAACACCTTATAATCGTACATACACAAAAAGAAACATAAAACCAATCTCCTATATTAAAACCACACGCAAACCGTGAAACACCATTCCAATTTATTCCACCGGAACAAATCTGACCAATAAAGAATCTATTCACAATGCGATAACACACACAAACACAACACTGGCTATTGAGAATTCGAATTATTAAAAAAAAAAACAACAATATGGCAACTATAATCGAAAATTATGCATCGGTTACGCAATGTTTGTTTACTTGTAATACTGGCTGCTAAGCACCTATGTATTGTGCAGTTTGAACGACGTTCAATCGATTTAAAAATAAATTAGAACGAGCGCGACGCGGCGACGCAACGCGTTTTTGGCGGTATTTACGCGAGCGAAAATATCACCACCGCGACAAAACACGCGCGTTCCGTGCGAGAACTTTTTAAATTTAAATTCGGAATTCAAATAAAAGTTCTATTCTAATTCGTTATTCGAATTATGCGGGCACGCGACCGACATCGAAGCCGCTCGGCGGACGACTGGCGTCCCCTAGTGATGTGAAATGTTTACCGACAACGGCTGGAAAATTAATTCACTTTTACGGCTGCTTGCAATATTTTCGATATATGATTCCGAGCAAGGTCGAGAGACACGTTAATAGCAAATACTTCGAATGCGTTCTATACGACAATTTCAATAAGTAATAACATAAATTTATACGATATTTTTAAAGCTAAAGAAAAACTAGTTGACAAACGAACAATCTTTGCGAAAGCGAAATCACTTTAATACTTTTAAAATATTATTAATACTAAACTAAGTATTGGTATACCTTTCATGTATTTTTTTTTATTAGGTTAGCTAAGCTGTCTAGTGTCTACCCTACACGTCAAAATACTGATCGATTTAATTTAGATGTTTTGATTTTTGTTTTTCTACCAAGCAAAACGCATAGATCGGGTGTAATTTTCATAAACATAGTACAAAAATTATATTTAATACGGTTCAAATTTATTAAGCAAAGACTGTGTGATTCATTTGGGTACTTTACCTTTTATAAACCCTTATCACTTTCGATTAGACACACAAATAGGATGTTGTGTATGTATAAACAAATATTAAAATGCAATTAACATAAATAACTGATAAGCATAAAGTCATAGGAAATTCCGATCGATATCAAATAATTAATTAGAGAACCGTTAAATGTTATCTCTTAACAACAGAATTATACAAACCGTCAATTATAGAATACAGTTTGGAATTTTAATATCTATTTGAAAACACTATCTACAAAAACTGTAGTTCATTGTTCGCTTTGATCAATAATAAATGAAAAATGTATATTTATTTATTGGTCAATTGCTAAAGAAACAAACGTACATTCTCTTATTTAGTACAGACAAGTCTACAGTACCTACGACATAAATCGATATGAATTAAGCCACGTAATAACATGCTAAACCTACCAACATTCATTTATTTTATTTTCACTTTTTAACTATCCCTATCAACACCACAACCTATTGAAGTCTCACAACCACTTACCATACAAAAAATCTACATATTTAAACTTATCGATACCCACAGCACATCCCTATCGACAAACAATGGCGGTCCGAACTGCGAATGGAAACGTGTTTTCGCACGGCACAATACCGTAGGTACCCGTGCCTAGGACACTGGCGTTTATTATTTATAATATTATGTATAGTTGGAGAATAATTATATATTTCCCTGACCGAGCGTTCGATATTAAGGTGACTAGTAGAGCAAAACGCGAGTTTGCTGCTAAATTATAATGCTTTAAAGTATATGATTAACTGCAGTAAAAAATCTCAGATAAATATATGATATTCTTCAGGAGATAAACTAGCTAGATACTGTGTTGAAAACACAATACAACTTATTTTACTCGATAGAAAAAAATCACAAAGGTACCTCTAAAAAAATCTTTTGATGCTTAAAAACCATACTAAACTACATGCAATCATTCTGTTTTTTCGGCAAATAATTCTACAAGCAACATACTAAGATAAATACTGTGTTATTTTTTTAGTCCAATCAATAGATTTCGTGTAAATCGCAAATTCTTATTCCCAAACTAAAAACGTACGCATGTGTGCGTGAACGCCTGTGTACCGACACTACCGGCCGAGGCCCGTTCGTAATGATTCGCGTATGGCGTCCGTCGGGCTGCAGCTGTGGCGCGGCGTGTGTGTGTGAGTGGAATGAAATGCTTACTCAGGGCAGCGCCTTAACTATGTTAATTGTTAATATACTAATTGTACACGTGGTTTCGTTCGTGGAGAGAAATTATAAAGTAAGCATAAGTGCTAATACATAACCACATTTTGATTATTATTAGTAGGTACGAATAATCTCGAAAATCATTCATCTTTTTGTAAACTTATTTGTCTTAAGACATTGAAACAATCGGACCTATGTAATAAGTTTCAATGAGCCTAAATTCATAACATACACAAACAGAAAGCCTTTTTAACATTTACATAAACGTCTATTAAAACGAGATATCTAGTTATACTTAATATTATAAAACTGAAGAGTTTGTTTGTTTGAACGCGGTAATCTCGGGAACTACTGGTCCGATTTGAAAAATTCTTTCGGTGTTAGATAGCTCATTTATCGAGGAAGGCTATAGGCTATATATCATCAAGCTACGACCAACAGGAGTGGAGCCACGGGGGTGAAACCACGGGGAGCAGCTAGTAGTTAAGATAACTCTGTCGTGTAACATGACATGCATGCATGACATTCTGCACACAATACGTTGGTGACACATGCCATGCGGCTTGAACATCTAGCTTTAGTATTTTCATTATAACCTATACTACCTATAAATACACGTGCTGTATTTAAGAGGGGTCACACCCCAAATATTTCTAAGAATTTTAACAATACATAAAGGGGTTGGAAATTAGATTAAATTTCGAGTGATCACTCACACAACCTATAGTAGGTATATTTTTTGTATATAAACTAGTTTGCTAAGTAGATAACTTTCGATTTTAGACATTCCATTTTTTCTAAACATTACAAATGATTAACCTAAACATCATAATTGTAACTTGTAATTTTAAATATTTATATGTTTAAAAGTAAACAAACCATAACAAAAAAGGCTAAATATATAAATATATAATTAACTTATTCTTGACATAACTTTTTTTTACTACCCTACAAATAACTTATTATACATTTAAAATAATTTTCTTCCTTATCGACGAAACATGGTTAGTACATCCATGCAGATTAATTTTTCGTGTGATTAAAGTCGATTCTTATATTTATTTAATACATTACCCAGAAACACAATCACAAAACTGCAATATAATATAACCATAATACAATATATATTAATATTTTGAGGACAGATAGATAAAACGCTTACCTTTTGATTGATTTTAACATTCTTGGTCGCCTTGACGACCGTAGGTTTCGGCGGCGGAGGGGCCGCAGGCTCCGCGGCTGCTACAAATATAAAAAAATAGGGTATATTTATTATTTATTGTAAAAGTTATTACTCTACAGTAATGTCTTATTGTAGCGAGGAATGTGTTTTTGTAAATAATCAATACTATCGCTTCAAACTTCAAACTAAATGAAGCGATATGATTGGTTCTTTACAAACACGTTCCTCGCTACACATCCTCGCACATTATTAGTGGAAATGCACCCTAAAAATAAAGAGATCAGTCTGTCAGGACACAGAAAGCTGATCACCTACTTGTCCGTAAAGAAAATCGATCAGTGAAACGTATTATTTTGCTCTCACTAATTTTAGATAGCTTCTAAATTACACACTATAAATGAAAGTATCAAATAATTAATAGATTTCAATTCCACCATTAAATAATAAATTATTTCTAACAGTGTAAAAAATAAACAGCAAAAAAGGCCAGAAACGCATAAACCAAACTCAGCAGTTATTGTCTTAACAAACTCAAATAAAAAAATATGTAAACACAGTCCTATTTCTTCTTCTAAATTCTATCGTAAATTAGATTACATCAAACAAACAATTTACCTATTTAATAATAATGTAACCAACTGTAAAATATTGTATAACAATTCGCATGACGGCAGCCAATCAATTTCGAGCGCGATGCCGGCCTCCAATAAATCAAAATTAATTTAATTTCCATTTATATTTATATGTTGCTAATAACGAGGATAGATATTTTTATAACACGCGTGCTATTTGCAGAAGGAAAACTAAACAAATATCTTGGTATATAAACATATCAGCTTTATACTTTATTAATATCTCACTGTCACTATTGATATTGTAAATCTGAGATTGTTTAAAAAACTTTGAACTGATTTTAATGAAATTTATTGTGCAGAAAAATTTTGATCTTCCATAGCATAAAGGAGTACTTACAATTATGAATTACGGTTTAAAATTACGCGGCAGAGCAAACATATCTTCACTCTAAATCTTAATTCGAACGAAACTATTCAATTATTTATTTTTATTTATTGTACAATAGGGGAGCGCTTGGCCACAATCTCGCCTGATGGTAAGCTGAGATGTGGCCTAAGATGGAGCGCGCTTCCCTAGAATGTACCTGTTCACTCTCCTCTTGAAGACCTCCAAATTGTAGTCATCGGGGAACACAGATTCAGGAAGCATGTTCCAGTCCCTAGCGGTTCGAATAAAGAATGACGATCCGAACCGCTTTGTCCGGGTACATGGAACGTCAACCATGTGGCGATGCCTAGAATCTGAGCGCCTCGACGAACGATGGTAAAAAGGGGATGGCGGAATTAGGTCGTGCAATTCCGCAGCGCACTCTCCAAAATGTATCCGGTAAAAAACCGATAAACTTGCCACTCTGCGACGGTGGGCGAGGCTCTGGAGTTTTTTGCCTACTAGCTCATCGTCGTTTATGAGCCTCTTGGCACGCCTCTCTATCGCCTCAAGTGTCTCCAGCTGGTACTTGGCAGATCCATCCCAGAGGTGAGAGCAGTATTCCATGCACGAACGGACTTGTGCTTGGTAGAGGTTGAGCAACTGTCCCGGACTGAAATACTGCCTCACCTTCGCCAGTATACCAAGCTTTTTTGAGGCTACTTGGGCTTTTGATTCAATGTATGAACCAAAATTGAGAGTAGGCGTTAAGGTGATACCAAGGAGCTCTAGGTGGTCAGTTATCGGTACGGATACACTTTGGAAGGACGGAGTCAGGTTGAATGGACTCCGTTTAGCGGTGAATAGACACGCCTGGGTCTTGGTCGCATTGAACTTGACCAGATTGGCCTCGCCCCACTCGGAGACTGCCTGTAAGGACAAGTTCATGCGTTCAACCATCGCCTCCCGTTGAGACTGGATTTGTGCCGTAGGTACTGGCTCGCGCGCTGGATGCGTATCTCTCCACAACGGTGCTATCGTCTGCGTACCCATAGATACCGGGTTTCAGCAGATCGTTAATGTGTAGCAGGAATAGTGTTGCGGAGAGAACTGATCCGCAACACTATCAGTTGCGTTCAATTTGTTTGGATGTAAGTTTATCTTTCTCAAGAACCCTACTAGACCAATTTTGATGAGGTTTCTAACACGCTAATATTAGCTTAAACTTTGTACACTTCTAAAAGACTGAAAACACTATAATATCATTTTTAAGCGTGTGAGTAACTATATTTATAATTTTTTATACATACTATGACAGTGAATGTCATTTAAGGTGCCTGCCTACATATTCATAAACATGCCATATATCGAAACAAACATCCATTCGCAGTTATAACAGTACGAAGAAGTAGTAAATACTAAGTAGTATATTCACCTGTCACCACCGGCCCCACACTCGCAGACGCAACCCCTGCAGCACCTGGTCCCACAGCTGCTACACCACCGACAGCACCTGCAGCAGCACTTGAAGAAGCAGCCAGCACTTGCGGCCTCGTCGGCTGCTGGTGTTGCGGCAGCAGCGGCGATCGCTTCTCGTGGTCGTGTATCGCCGGCGGCGCGGGCGGCGGCACGCCTGTACTGCCGCCGCGCACCTGTTAACGAGAATATGGTCTTAGTAAATAAATTCTACAATACTCGGGCTGAAGTTAGGCGCAAGTAAATGTACTGTATAGCAAAGATGGCGATTGTGGAATACAAGCTATTTGCGAGTTTGCTGTGTACTAGCTGCTCCGCTCCTGTTGATCTTGGCGTGATTATATACATATAGCCTAGCCTTCTTAGTTAAATAGAAAATCTAACTTAGAAATAATTTTTCAAATCGGACGCCTGGTTCCTGAGATATGCACTTTCATGCATATAAACAAACAACAAACTAGAATAGATTTTTTATTATTCATCTAGTTAAGGCGATCTTCACACTGCCCCGCACCACGCTGCATGTTGCGTGACTGCGTGTTTAACGTTACTTGTAAGTATCTCCGTTTGTATAGAAAACACGCACAGTCCAACACACTGAAAATGCAACCACGCGCGTTCATGCGGGTCACGCGCATACACACGGAGAAACATGCACCCCCGCGCGTTGGTGCGGGGCGAGACGCAAGGTATGGCACACCGAATCCAGCAGTGCCGCGCGCCGTGATGCTCAGTATTGCACGACCACTACAGAGAACGGCGAATAAATGAGAGCCGCCGTGCGTGAATCTACAAACGCACCTACGCGCGTGAGTGCGCAAAAAACCCGCACGATGATGCAGATCTGCACTCCCGCAGGAACGCGCGTAGGTGCGTCGACACGCAATATGCAGCATGATGCGGGGCAGTGTGAAGATCGCCTAACGTATACTTTCAAACAATTTACACAATTTAAAAGGTTTAATATCGTTAATTCTATAAGAAAGTAATATAGATCATTATAGGTACAGGATACAATTACGCTTTACATGTATATGTATATAATATATTTATATATACGTACGAGAAATTTAATTAAATTGCAACAGAGTTCCACCATTTTTGAAATCTTGCCCGAATCGAGTTTTGATATCGGAACTGGTTCTCAGTCAAAAAACCTTGCGAATGATACAAGTTACAAGTGTGAAGCGATTTATTTCATATGTGTGGTAACCGCTACACAAGGGTTAGCTGTTAAAAGGCGTGTGTCACTGGTGAATGATGAAGCAAACTGGCCAAAGGTTAATTAAAACGGTCGGATATTATGTTTGTTTATGTCAGAGAAGGTATATGCGCACGTATTAAACATATTGAATAGGTTCTAGAGAAATAAAAAAGAAGTCGAATTCATTTAATAGCTTGGTGGCTGCAACATCAGTCATCAAATCTCCAGTTATTTTATCACCAAGTGGCATAAATAAATTGTTAATTGAAGTTTAATAAATTATCTATCGACATTCAATGCATTATAACAATTCAAGGTCGCTTCTTAAAGAGTCGACTTGAACCAATAAGTTTAATTTTAATAAATACAATCTCTGACGATGCATAGCACTTCCAAAAGAAGTCTACCTGAACCGAAATTTCAACAATTACAATCCTATAAACATAAACCGCTTCCACTCTTCTCTTGCATCACACCCCACTGTTACCAATACATCAATTCGCTATAAATCGTAACGCACAACCAACGGTACATACAAAACCCACCTCTATCTCTTGTGAATAGAGTCCACAATCCTTCGCAGAGTGAGATGAACAAAAATGTCAAACCAGAAGCTGGTATGAGTAATTATATTATACATTGCACAAGTATAATGTGTGGTAAGTGCAAATCATTATGAGGCTTCAAAACTATATGAGATTAGCTACAAGTTTTGTATCAAGTGGTTTTTATGATTTGTGAGAACTTCGACTTGGAAACGATTCCAATAACTTAGAAGATTTTTACATGTTCAAGGCATTGGTAAAAAATTATATCATATCTAAATCTAGCTCTAAATCTACTGTTTTTTTTTCAATAATAATAATAATATTTAAGTAGCCGTCTATGTTTAAAAAAAAAACAAATTCTGCGAATTTTCTTACGAGGAAAGACTTCAAAGTGTAAATCTATGCAGTACCTAATCGAACAATAGACGATCATACAATTCCACATTATCATACAAAATAGTACTACACCATCAAAATCTGATCACATACTTACCTACCTAATATCTATATATAAATATCTATGTATCCAAAACCTTTCCCTATTTTCATACCTTGCCCACAGCTAACTAAATACTAAATAACTACCTTGACCTTAAAAATAGCAAACAGATAGACAAAACTGTATCCCCACTCGACGTTAAATTAAAACTAACAATATTGCATTACTCAACGTCCAAGGCAGGGACATTTGCCAAAATGTTTTCGCCATACCACCCCCGACCTTGTACACCCCTTAGACACCGTCACCCCAACCCCTGTACGTCTAGGCTATGTTTTTTGGAAGCCCTAACGAATATTACTTGCGTATAATTTATATTGCTTTTGGTTGTTCTACAAGTTAGCAGTTTTAAAGTGTTTATAAGGACACACGACAGTTGTGAATTTTCATGATTTCATGTTCATCATTCATGTTTTTTTTTATACAGTAAATCTTTTTAAATGTTTCTTATAAAGCATGACCATGTTTAATTTAATTTCAGTTTTATAAGCATGGAAATTCTTTATAATTGGGAAAATGTATGTTATTCATTCTAATAATGTGCTTATCTGTATATCTATTACTAGCTGCGCTTCGCGGTTTCACCCGCGTGGCTCCGCTTCTGTTGTTCTTAGCTTTATGATATATAACCTATAGCCTTCCTCGATGAATGGGCTATCTAACACAGGAAGAATTTTTCAACTTGGACCAGTAGTTCCTGAGATTAGCGCGTTCAAACAAACAAACACACTCTTCAGCTTTATAATATTAGTATAGAATATAGATTATTGCGTCTCAAGATTTGCGTACAAAATTTATTCAGGTATAGACTTACAAAATCACTTGCGGTTACATACATGACTTGACACCACACTTCGTTTGTGAAATGTGACGGGTCAGGGATTAAATAAATCTAGATTATATTCGTTATATCACACCTCATTTAAATTATTAATGGTGACTCGATCTTTGCTATTTGTAATACATTTTGTGCAATTTTTGTATGCAGACTTCATATTATATAGAGCATGTTTTGGTACAACAATTAATATAGTTTACAAAAACTAAAAAACACATTTGAGCTCATGAAATTATTGAATTGTCACCGATCCCTGATAAGTGTACAAAGTTTGAATTAAATCTGTCTGTTAAAAGTGGGTCAAAATCGATTCTAAAGGAGTCGGTTACAAACCATACAGGTGAAGCTAATAAAAGCGTGTTAAAAAGATACAGGCATCCTTTGTAAAAAGAAGAAAAAATGTATATTTTAAAAGGTGCTGTTAAAATGGGGTTGACACGTTTCCCTTCACTGTAACTTTCCGCTTGTTATTCATATTTCCCTCTAAAAGGATAAAAATAACAAAAAATTTGTTTTTGTTATTTTTATCCTAACATTATAAATATGAAGGAATTTATGAATGTGGCTTTTGTATTTTACACAAAAATACCCCGAACCGTTGTGGCAAAAATTTGGCACACACAATTTTATAATATAATCCAGGATAGGTCCCAACTACTTAGTAATTCAAATATATGGGTACTAATTCTTAACTTAGATCATCTATTCCAATTTTTAAAGCTGAATAGTTTGTTTGCTTGATCGCGCTAGTATCTGAAATTATTGAACCTAATAAAAAAAAAACATATTTCAGTGTTAGATAGTCCATTTATCGAGCAAGGTTATATGTATAATAGATATATCATCACGCTAACACCAAGAAAAGACATGCAGGTAAATTCGCGGGGCACAGCTAGTTATGAATAATATTCATAATAGCGCTCTTCTAGCAACAAAATCTCAAATGAAACGCACAAATCTCAACCAGTATCTCCTAATATCATCAGAATCGATCGCACTTTTTGCTAGCGAGTCAAAATCCGTTCGTTTCGTTTTTGTCCACATTTACGAGGCCATTAAATAAGCGGAAATATCGCGAGTAAAAATATTTAATCTCTATATTATATAGTTAACTCAACTCGATGTTTATCGAGGTTTTTCATTAAAGCTTTGCTTTAAGCTAGCTTTAAAGATGTCGTCTGGGCTGGAAATGAATAATTTTGCCTGGCAGAAGCTTGTAAGCGATTAGGCCCCCTTTTTAACATGTATCGTATATGTTTTTCTCTTTTCTTTTGTATGTGTGTGTGTTAAATAAAGAATTAAGTTTAGTATTGTAATTTTTAAAACATAGAAATGTTTTAAAAACATTACTGCTCCGCTCCTATTAGTTGTTTTGCATACGTATGTTAAATAACCTAAAGCCATTTTCGACAAATGCACTTACCAACGCAGAACTAATTTTCCAATTTGAACCATCATTTCCCGAGATTAGCACGTACAAACAAACAAAATCTTCACCTTCATACTTCCTAGCTTGATCGTGTCTCAAACTAAGCTCTTTGCACACATCATCACACAAATGCATTGCCTATTCACGCATGGCAGTATGAACTGTTATGTTTTATAAATGTAGGTAAAAAATTACACGCTCCGTTTCTACTAATAAAACAACAATAGCCCAGCGTTAACGCAAAGTATAAATAGATTTTCTTTTATATGTGGGATATTATTGAAACAAGATGGATCTTGAGATAAATAGTTGTGTGCGATGCTGCATCTATGCCTTTATAGAACTGATTTTCAACCGACTTCAAAAAAAGAGGTTCCCAATTCGACTGTATTTATCGGGTTTGGTACCTCGACTCTTTTTATTGGTCGATTCTTTGTCTGTTTGAATGCTGGTGACTTTCTTGTGATCCCATTTAAATTTGGTCTTCTTCTGACACGTGAAGGCGGCTTAGTTTTATGTTAAAAAAAATTAAGAGATTTATTTCAGATCGCGGAGATTTATTTTATTGAAAACATGATTTGAAGCTTGATTTGTACAAACTTTTTTATTTATTTTCGCTTTAAAATAAAGTACTACTTCAATATAAATAGACAAACAATCTTGAGTAGAAATAATCTAATTCCTATTGTATTCTTAGGGTTCTCTAGCAGAGCTAGTATATAATCTGAAAAATCGTCTTACTACTACCATAATATGTAGTACTAAAGAGATTTAAATCCAGTCATAAAGCTCTGCAAACGATTTAAAAAGCAATTTACGAGTCACACACACACCTAGGCCATGCATCACACACGCGCGCGCGTCATGTATTCAGTTTACACACACACACATACACACGTTGTAAATTTAGCTGATTGACAGATACTTCCTGAAAGCGTAACGTGATAAGTATGATATAACTATCTGTATGTATATCTAGCGTAATCAATCACGATGTGATACTGTATATAGTTTTAGGTAATGTATGAGTGGCCTAGATAGCCAGAATGTGAAAGAGTCGATTGAGGAAGGTTTTATCCGACTTCGCTTGAAGGTGAGTTATGTTTTTCAGTGTATGTAGTTTATTTTTCATTTATAGTCACATAAAGAAATGGCCTGATGCATTCAAACTTCAATAGCGTCGATAGATTCATTAAAAATAATAGCGAAGCATTTTAATTCGCGCTACATTATTTATATTCTAAATAATTTCAATTCAAAACACTATTTAAATAAAAATTACAATTACAACCAACAAATGATCTACATAAAACTTAAACAACAATTTAAAACATCAGATTAGTTAAAACGCTACTTTCCTAGCCATACATAGATACAACAACGCCACAAGACACCCACTAAAAAGATACTTTTTATAGTTAGTTTGGACATTGACTCTGTGACGACAACTCTATTTTTAACGAGGTCTTCGTGTTAGTGCTCGAAAATCCTGAGTTAGGAAATTTTTGGGATAACATAAATGTACCTATAGGAAATTTTTATGTACCTATTATTTGATAGAAAGAAGAAATCATTTATTCGATATACGATGTACATTATTCCCCAGAATAACATTCTTACATTATTTTTCTTCAATGCGCATTTTTTAGTGTATAATGTTTCAATTAAACCTATCCGTATAAAAAGTGGGTCAAAAATCAAAATCTAGTCTAAAGCGGTCGGACAGGTGATGATAATAAAAGCTTGTTAAAACGTGTTAACATTCATACAATACCAATGTCAAATCAAACCGATCCCTACATGTTTCCACAGTTATCCATATCAAGTAACACCACCAGGCGCAACTAGTCTTCCAAAACAAGACTATACAATAGGATGCTACCCCAAGTACACGTGTACCTAATCAATGCGGACAAACCCGGAAACTCTGAGCGAGTTAAACTCGTATGAAATCACCGATCATTTTCTACTAGAGTAGATAAAGCATTTTAAAAGATGAAGCGCTTAAAACTTGTCACCTGTGACGTCACTGGACAGTATGCATTCAAAACAATGATAATAATTTTCTTGTCATTTTAAATAGGCGTTGGTTATAAATTTATAAAGAATAGAAAAAATTCGATCACGAGGCGGGACTCGAACCCGCATCCTTTCGCGCCATTCCGGGGCGGATGCCTGACCAACTCAGCCACTCGTGACCCGCCAGAGCAATCGAATTTATTCTATTCTTTCAGTTTTATGTGTCTGAAGGGACACACCGCGCGCCATCTATTGAGATGATTAACAACCATTTCAACCAATATGAAGCACTTTTCAGTGAATACAATATTGTAACGATGGAACACGACCTTTTTTGTTAAATTTATATTTTTGGTTTTTATGGCATTCAAATGCTTTTATAAATATAAATTTATAAAGAATAGAAATAGGCGTTGGTTACTATAGGCTGAGTAAGCATATGAATAAGTGCCCTCCGTTTTATGCTAATTTCCAAACAACTTGCCTATGTGGACAGGTACCAGGTTCTCCCTAAGCCGTATTGTTATTGGTAGTATTCAAAGGTTAAATCGAAATGTAAGAGCATAGCAAATACAACTGGTGCACTTTTACCGTTCAAGCGCAGATTGCGAAAGAAGAAAGGTGTTATTCCTTCAACGAACAGGATCTTGGCTTCTACTTTATGAATTCAACTAGGACAGAGAACCGTCTTTTTTTGTATGTATGTAGTAACAATATGATAATAAATGTAGTAGCAGTTTGTTGATTTGTATACAGTTTAGTTTGAATTCTGGCATGAATTCTGTTTGAATTAGGTCGAAATTTTCTGCTAGAAATCCATTTAATAAAGAGGAAATACACAGAACTTCGATTAACCATTGTCGTTTGTCGGGTAGTTGTATATTAGGTAGTGAACATTTCACTAACGCGTTTCAGGAGTACAATATATTAAAGTATCAATGAAAATCAATGAAAATTACACATATTATTGAAAACTAAAGCAATTGATCGATGTGCGGTTATCAGCCCGTTATCGCTCAAGGCCCTGCTAATCATTTTGCTACGTTGTTTCTTTTATTATATTTTTAATTCGGTTGCTAGTCGTAAGTCGATGTATTATTATCGCATTCATTTTATGGTTTAGTAATGTGACAGAAAATAATTTTAACGATTTTATTTCGCTATTTAAATTCATGGAAAAACAGTTTTTACTTTATATTTGTGTGGTGATATTGAATTAAAAAAAAATTGGCCGATATACATTAATTTATATGAGGAAAACCACGTACGCAAAGAGACGAGCATTAGCTATTCCGATGTGTGTGAATTCCCGTGTCCCCTAGTAAGTATGGGGAAGATGGATATACATCTGATTCTCTGATAGGTTTTCTGTACGGATAACTAGGTGGTCAGCTTTATGTGTACAGCCAGACGGAGATTTTTATGGTTTCCATCAGGCATCGAAACCGGGACCTCTCGGTACTACGCTCAAGCGTTAACTAATATGCCAAGGAGGCTATTAAAGTTTTCAGGGGGATAACCATGATGTGTTTAGTATTAATTTCAGTGTGGAAAAATA
The DNA here is from genome assembly GCA_907164665.1 of Colias nastes. Lineage (NCBI taxonomy): Eukaryota > Metazoa > Arthropoda > Insecta > Lepidoptera > Pieridae > Colias > Colias nastes. Next base: position 911 of record CAJQZM010029114.1, on the reverse strand, counting down.
ACATAGCTATAAAGGTCGTAGCGCCATCACTTTCCCACACTACTAAATATACCCACACTACGAAATAATACTGTTTAAGACATAATGGTAACCTCCCAGATATATTGTCATCGAAATAACAACGTTGTTTTTGGATAATAATGCTTGTTATACTGTAATTGTTTAAAGTCAGATAAATGGTTTTATTTCACAAAAAATCAGTTTTTATAACGTTAAATTGATTATTCAAGCGTGCTAAAAAACACTATTTAAATTATTTTAATTAGGGAAATAACCGCATTCTTTAAATGATACATTTTATCCGGTTTACAAGAATGGAAAATATATTAATACCTATATTTATAAGTAATACATTATTCTATTGTAACAACATAATACATTTTTAAATTCGTTAAACTATTATTCATAATTTCAATGAATCAAGCAATTCAGGTAGGATCATTAGGTATAGTACCTACAAATGTTAGTTTTTAGTAGTTTTTGATATACATTTTTACGTAAGTATTTCAATACACAAAATTATTATGTTCAGTTCATTAGCATAACAAAGAAAATTAATGAAATGGAAATTAAAGATAACTCGTACGAAAAAAATACACAAAAAAATTTTTTTTTAATCGTTGACGTCAAATTACACAGTGTTGCCTAATTCAACGGCTATGTTCCTCGATTGTTGCCAGCTGATAAAACAATAAAATTCCACCAGGTCTGTACCTGGCAACATCCATGTCGTGTGTTTGATGTTTTGGCTTATAGCCAGACATTTCGTCTGTCACTAGACGATAGACATTTCCTTCTTTTTATGGTCGGTAAACTATTTCTGTGTACTTTCTCGATATGTTTAAATTAAACTTCTTCTACAGTTAAATTAGCTTGGAGAAATTTTTGCGTTTGTAGTAGTGTATGGTCAG
>CAJQZM010029113.1:0-25305 GCA_907164665.1 Colias nastes | reverse complement strand
GTACTTTGAAAAACGGGAGTCGCGATAAAGGGATTCTTCTTAGCGGTAAATGCGCAGACTTGTGTCTTATTGGGGTTAAATTGGACCAGGTTAATTCGACCCCAATTCGAGACTTCATCTAAAGAAGTTTCGATTACGGACACAAGATCGTTCCGGCACTCAATGACGCGATCCCGAGAAATATTGCTGCGGCCGGCATAAACTGCATCACACGTACTGTCATCTGCATAGCAATGAATGCTGCTAACGCGCAGCAAATCATTGATATGCAGAAGAAACAGTGTGGGAGACAGAACGCAGCCCTGTGGTACACCAGCATTCACGAGCTTAGGTTCGGAGCATGAACCGTCGACCACGACTTTCATACTACGCTCAGTGAGAAAACTGGTGACCCATCGGCAAAATTTCTCGGGAAGCCCATAGGAAGAAAGCTTCGAAAGAAGCGCTTTGTGCCAGACCCGATCAAAGGCTTTCGCTATGTCCAAACTGACCGCCAACGCTTCACCCTTGCTCTCAATCGCCTCCGCCCAACGATGTGTTAAATATACTAGAAGATCACCAGCCGATCGTCCGTGACGGAATCCATACTGACGGTCACAGATCAGCTGGTGCTCCTCCAGATACTTCAGCAACTGGCGATTGATAATGGATTCCATTATCTTGGAGAGCAAGGAAGTGATAGCTATAGGTCGATAATTGGACGGGTCTGAGCGATCGCCCTTTTTCGGGATAGGATGCACTAAAGCTGTCTTCCATGAGTTCGGGACAACGCCTGTAGAGTAGGAGTGCCGGAAAAGTCGCGTGAGAACCGGAGCCAATTCAGGTGCGCACATCTTAAGCACTATGGGAGGAATACCGTCAGGGCCACTTGACTTATGGACGTCCAGGGAAAGGAGTGCTTTACGCACTGCTCTCTGACTAAAACGAATGTCGGGCATAGAGGCATCACATCGTGGAATGGTAGGTGGTAAGTACCCTGTGCCGTCCAACGTCGAGTTAGCAGCGAAGAGAGAGCCAAGAAGGTCGGCTTTCTCTTTTGCTGTGTGGGCCAACGAGTCATTCTCCATGCGCAGAGATGGTAGGGACGGCTGACAAAAATTCCCTTGCACAGCTTTAGCGAGGGCCCAAAAGGCTCGAGTTCCCGAAGGAAGTAGGGCAAGTTTTTCGCCAAGCTTAGCAATGTGCTCTGCCTTCGCTCTTGCAATAGCCTTCTTGAAGGACCTAGAGGCCGAGTTTAATTCTCTTTTCAATGTACGGGCGTTTGGATCACTAGATGCGAGTGCATTGGCCCAGGCCTGGTAGCAATCTTGTTCACGGCGAGATGCCGATTTGCAAGAGCGACCAAACCAAGGCTGGGACTTGCCACCCACGGGAACAACGGAGTTTGGAACAAAGAGCTCCATTCCCTGAAGCACCACATCGGCGACAGAGTCAGCACACGCACTAAGATCATTCGCGGAGAAACAAACTCGACTCCAGGGATATGATGAGAAGAAAGTACGCATCCCATCCCAATCTGCAGACTTATAGTGCCAAACGCGACGGTGGCCTGCACGTGGAGGCCGAGGTCGGCGCAAGATTGGCACTGAACTCCGGACTAGGCAGTGGTCGGAAGAGCCCATAGGAGCATCGACATTTACCTGGTAGCCCTCCGGATGGGAAGTCAGCAGAAGGTCCAACAAAGAAGGCGTATGGTCCTCAATATCGGGAATTCGCGTGGGCGATGATACCAATTGAGTGAGGTTATAGGCAAGAGCGAAGTCGTGTACAGATCTACCTGCGTGGTCGGTTGTTCGTGACTTGAGAAATTCAGCATGATGAGCATTGAAGTCACCAAGGACAACAATTTCTGCAGCAGGAGTCTGATTAAGCACGGTGTCAACCGACGACTGAATGTGCTCAAAGAGTCGGTCCGATTCGTCGTTTCCGCTATGGGACCTATAGAGGCACGCATAGATGCGCGGGTGGTCGTCGCATTCCACACGTAGCCAAAGGGTGGAAAGGTCCCTACCTTCAAGATGACCAAGGCGACGAAAGCAGATATCTTCCCGGATATAAGCGCATACACCAGCGCGGGGTAGAAAATTGTGCTCCAAGCTAAAGCCTGGGTAACTAAGGTATGATGCATCAGACGGTGAAGATATCTGAGTTTCGGTTAGAAACAGTAAGGCCGGCTTCGCCGTTTCGAGGTGGTAATGCACGGCGTTGATGTTAGAATGAATACCCCTGATATTGCAAAAGTTAACGCGGAGCGTGGAAAGGGGTGCGCTGGTCTTTCTGCTCTTTTTGCCTGGTAAGGAGGTAACGAGCGGTATTTTGCCCTCCCCAGAATACGTAGGGCGGCCCGAACAAGATTGTTCAGGGAGGGATTCTCCAGCATCAATGGAGCTGGTACCCTCCTGGGGTAAATTTCTGTTAAAAACCGCTGCCATGATGCTTAAAGGGAGGGGGGGGGGGGAATGGGCTACCGGATTCCTCACTCACCCAATGCGAAACGCAAATTAATGCTTCACGCCGGTTTCCTGTGAGGTAGTGGTCCTGCCCCGGACGAACTACAGCCCGTTCGTGCTACATACAGAGACTGTATGCAGCTGTAGTTCTACCACTCTAAACTAATCGCCAGAGCCTCGTTTGTAGACCAGCAGGGTGCACCACGAGCAGGTGAGGTTGGCTTTGGCCAAAAGGTGTTATATGGCCATGACACCCCAAATCCTGAATGAGATCAGGAATCATTTTTATATAAATTACAAGGGCGACAATAACTATCATAACTATCCAATAGCTTAGGTTGCCTTACCTGGAAAATGGTTGAAAATATATAAAGGTACATACATAACATAATTTTATACAGGACTCCTTGTAACTCAAAATATGCAGAGTATAAAATAAGTCATGCATAAGCACTCGCGCAGACCGTGATCTTAACTTAATATTTTAAACGCACAATTTTTACAGAAAATGATACATCAATTAAGAGTCCTTATCGATTTTAGAGTGATTTTTACTTGTTTCTGTAATTCTTTAGACGCTCGTTTAACAAAACTAAATTAGTAACAATGTGTGATGATATCTTAAATTAAAGATTCATTCAATATCTAAAATACGTTCGAGACAATTTATTGATATTCATTGTCCAGTTTGTTTAATAGCCAATAACCTAAGGCGTGTTTCAATTTTTTCCATGCGGGACGTTCGTGTCTTTGTATTTTACACGGAATTTAATAGAAGAAGTTTTCTTATAAAATATACTACAGTAAAGACACTGAGACATCCTAAAATATGTTCGAGGCAATTTATGTACTTTTATTGAAAAATTCAAAGAACATCTAAGTTAAAATAGCCTTACTTTGATGAAATTTTATGCGTATATGGCGTCGAATTTCTAGTTCTTACAACAGAGTTAAAAAAAATAAAAAATACACACTAAATGATAGGTTAATGCTTAAAAATTTGCAATTAAAAAAAATACATATTATATGTTTTATGAAAGAAATGGAATAATTTAAAGTTCTCTAGAATTTTAGATTATATACGGGAGCGCAAACGTTGTTACGGCAGATCTATATAATCGAATATTCTAGAGAATTTTAAATTATACCATTACTTTCATATAACATAGTAGTTAGTTTTTTTAAACGAGCTCCTAAAGAATTAAAGATACAAGTCAAAATCACTCTTAAAATCGATACGGCCTCTTAAGAAAACGGCGGTCAAAATCCTATCGGCATTAGGAAACCCGTTGAGTATTGCCATACAAGGAGACACTGGAAGACCTAATTACCTAGGTCCTGGATGCCTGTGCAGCGTTCCCATCAAACGCACTTAACTTCCCCATATAATAGGCTAGCGGGATTTAAAACAGAGAGCTCCAATCCTTCTACGGCTATTAATGATGACTAAAATTACTCCGCAATTTAGCGGTCCGTATGTCACAGGCAGGCGACAAGATAAAATACCCATAGACTGACTGGAATTCTGTAATAATAACAAGCTATGAGTTTTTACTGGCGTTCCTCGATAATATTTAGTATACAAAGCACGTTCGGGCTTGAATCGAATTAATGAGAATATAGTAATTTGCTTCAGGTGCGGATACGGAATTTCATCGCGGAAGTTTTAAACTTGAAATAAAATTTAATTAACGTATTTCATTATCATTGGCACGCTAATGAATTAGTGCTCATAAGTACTACAATAATTTCATACATTTTATACGCTATTCTATTTTCTATGTAGATAAAAATCGACGTTTTTAACAAAGCTTATAATAAGTGGTAATAATTTAACATATTTATCGTTCTAAATACACATTCTTACAAATAACATTTCACATTCAACATTCATAAAGAAAACTAAAATACACCGACACATCTAGTTACCTTCACATAAATAAGATGTCAATTCAATTAGACATTTTATTTAATTCAAATCATGGATTCTTTGCATTACGACATATAACCATCTTTTAACTCACAGCGGGGCGCTATAGACTGGCTTTAATTTAAACTCGATCATATTTATACTCTTTGCAATTTATAGTGCTTCTTATAGCATATGCAATTTCTAATCATGAAATAATGTTACGATTTCCTCACTTTATTATGTAGTTTATTAAATTTAAACTTATCTATATTTAAAAAAAGGGTTTTGTTTGTTGCAGTTTAAATCAAAAAGTAGTGAACAGATTTTGAAAATACTTTCCCCGTTATAAAAGCTACGTATTGACTGTGTTGTTACACATATAGAGATATATTTATTTATATCTTTAGCTGTTTATATTAATAATTTCTTAATATTCCGAAATAAATTAATACCTCAATAAACGTTAAAAATATATTTTCCTGAAAAATGTAAAGAAAAGTTTATTTTTTTAAGAGTTTCATGAACGGCCAATCAATAAATGCCTAAAGAATTTATGATAATAGAACTTAGAAATATCGCAGTTATTGATAATTTTATCATACACCTTTCTATAAAAGGGTTTTATAATTGAATTTTATTACTTAAATCCGTTATTTATACGACACTAATATTTATAAAAATTGAAAATACATAAAATATTGTTTACGCAATAACTGTTAATTGATTTAAGTTTTATCCTTTACTTGCTTGTTCCCGCGGCTTGGCCCGTGGTACATGTTTACGTTTTCTCTCCATTAGAACCATCCTCGTACTTCAAGAAATATTATAAAAAAATTAATTAACGAAATCGGTTCAGTCGTTCTCGAGTTTTGCGCTTACCAACGCATTTGGCGATTCAATTTTATTATATAGAAGATTAGCTTGTTCCCGTGGCTTTAGTAAAAATTGCCCCTCCTAAAATTTCTTTTTTTTTCAACTATAAGTTGTCCCGCGGCTTAAGTTAAAAATATTTTTCTTTTTAATTAGAAAAACAAGAACAGATTAAAAATATTTATTGAAACCGACCATAGACAACTACTTATTTACATTAGCGGTAATTTAACTTAACTAAAAACATAATGAATGAGAAGTAATAATTAGTTTCTAACGACCAACCAAATTATCGTAGCCATTAAAATAAGAATAATTGTTAAAAATAGTTAATAATGTTGGTTATTTGTTTTCAAATAACTATAGCTTAAGAGCTGCTGCACGTAATACAGCGCATTATATATTAAGTCTTGATTATGTTGAAAACTCTGTTATTTTTTTAGGTTTGATATTACAGTAGTAATGTACAATAATCTTCTCAAAGTATAGTTGTGGAAGGCCTGTGATCATGTATTTTAATAAATTTATTAGGCAGTATATAAATTAACTATTTGAGGTATAATCTATAGCCTAACCTATATTAAAAAAATGAGCCAAGTTCTTGTGCCATAATATATATATATATTATAAAAAGTGTTTATTCTTAAACTTATTACCTCTAATGGTAAACACTTAAAAATAAACAACACTTTGATTGGCCGAATTCTTCAATGACTCTGCAACTATCTTAATAATCCAATCTATGTTACTTTGTATGCGTCATTGTAATAATTATTCTATTAACTATAAGCACAAGGTATTGACCTACTGTCTTCACCTGGCTTTGTCTGCTTACATAAATCATTTGTTTACAAAGAAGAACATTGTTGCTACTCAATCGTTAATAAGGTTATTTATAGTAAACTAGGTTTTCAACCGCGGCTTCTCCTGTGTTGTTTATAAAACTTAACAAAAGTAATATAAGTGAAGTTCCGTGTCCCCTAGTGGGGTAAGGGACAGATGCATTATTCATTCATCGGTGTCACAGGGTGTCACTGATCAATTTTCTTTAGGGATAAGTAGGTGACCAGCCTGTGTCCTGCCAGACCGATACTTTTTTTCTCCACTGGGAATCGAACCCAGGACCTCAGTACAAAGGAGGCGGTCAAAAATACATATACCTATAAACATTTTCCTCTATAGGTACATTCGTGAAAACCACAGGAGAACACAGAATGAAAATCGGTACATGAGTTTTTGAGTTTATCGACTGACAGACAGTCGGACAGAGGCAGCGGAGGACCATGTTTTATATTATATACCAGTAGGTAGTGATAATGATATAATTTTTAACTTTTCAGTCTTTATAAATACGGATTAGAATAAGATTAGCATTGTTCTCAAAATAGATGTTTTATCGCACAAAATGTGTGAGTAGGAAAAGTGTTTTTAGAAGAGTGAGTAGAATAAGATAATGTTTTATCTAGGCATTAAAATTTCATTAACAAAGGAAGGCTCTTCAAATAGATTCATTCAACTGTAACACTGCAACACTATAAATAAGACGTAATTATAAACACAAATATCAACAACGAATACGCTTTAACATGATTTAGAATTTCCTTCAAGTACTCAACATCGTACTTCATTCCCATTAGTTTTGTCATAAATAAAAACTCCATAAGAGCGGTAACAAAATAGCATTTTTATATAGAACATGTTTTTATTATAGTAAAGTAAATTAAACTATGAAAGTCGTTGAGTTACCTCTACTACGTAAATATAAGAGCTAGCGCGCAAGAGCAACTTTTGTCTCCGCAACTATTTTGTCTCTCCCATCAACTCTATGGGGAGTTGCGTCGCTACGTGCGCGCACTTTCATACTAGCCCATAGGTGGGAGAGACAAAATAGTTGCGGAGACAAAGTTGCTCGTGCGCGCTACCTCTTATTGTAGAGAGGAAAAATTTGACTCTTTGTCAGGATTTAATACAAAAGCTTCTTACTTCTTAGTCGATTTAAATACTTTTACAATCAGAAAGCTAATTCTCTACCACGTAATGTACTCGTAGGTACGCTATAATTCATTTTTATCCCTTGTCAACCCGGGTGAAATCGAGCAGGCGGCTACGATTAGCAATATATTTGTAGATACGAAAATATGAACTATGATGTGTTCCTCTTTGTAAAATAACTGAACTGTTTTAGCTAATTTGGTATGAAAATATTAATTATTAAACTCTTCCATTAAAAACAGGATTTTAACCATCATAAAAAAGAATCAGTACAATGTCGTATAGCGTTATTACTTAGTAGTAATCAACAGTAAGCTAGAATATCACAAACATTTTATCCAACATTCACACGCGAACCTTCGCTCCAGCTAGACAACTAAATCCTTATAAACAACCCTATATATTCATTACCATCCTCCAATAAAATAAAACAGGGAAGCTACCATGTCTTATAGCAGTATTCATTCCACTGTGAGAAAGTGACAGCACTACACAAGCTATATAGCGCTGTCACGTTTTCACACTGGCAACAATACTGCTTCAAGACATCGTGGTACTATCACATCTCAGAAAAACAATCACATCAAAGCTAAACCGCAATTAGCTTTCAATTAATACTCCAAAAAACTTCACATGCATAAATAGTACATAACGCCTGATACGGACGTCCAGCATCTCAATAAAAAGATATATCGAGGATCAATTCCCTGCATTTTAATTGGCCCATACATATTCATGGGACCACGATTGTGCCTAATGACTTCAGTTGTACATGTTAATTATTATTTAGCACAATAGTGTACTGTTCGAACCAAATTCGTATATTATTATATTTAATTTCAGTATGCGGTATTGTGTTAGAATATTGCGTTTTAATGATTTATTTTATGGTGAGATAGGCTTTTATTACTTTTTCGCGCGGATTTGTTTACGCAAACGCAGTGAAGTTTTAAAAGATAATTTGTAAATACCTTCTTACAAATTATCTTTTTATCACCTTTTCAGAAATTGATAAAAATGTTTTCTTCTGCTTTACAACAATTTCAATGCTAAATTTCATTGAAGTCATATATCAGTTACTTCGTCGTAAGTTATAAGAGACAAATTTTCACACAAATAATAACAGAATGAAAATCGGTGCAGTACCTAGCTTTTGACTTTGCAATAGCAAGACAAACGCAAAGGAGGATTATGTATTATATGTAGTGAAATCTTGACACGAATGAAATTTTAACGTAGCCACTTATCATTTTGCGAAAATGTTCATAAATCCATACCCTTCGAATATACCAAAGGATCATAATATTTTTACGCTTAATATAAATTTTATCGCTGTTTATATCAATTACACATGTTTATTAAATTAAAACGGTGTCTTTTATATTATCCAAACCACTTTTTATACCATTATCAACAACGGGTCCAAAATTATGTCGATCTTATTTAGTATTCTCAAAATTTCGATTATTGTAATAAAAGCTGATACAGAAACCTGTTATTCGGTAGTAATGTTATGTTTTGACAGTTATATTTATAAAAACATTAAATTCTGGTACGAGTTAGCATTTGTTTGTTTAAGTTAAACATATGATTCATAAAATATATAAAAAGTATAAAGGATAACTACCAAACTCTCTCTGTGTCTCTATCACTTTTCTTTATATCAATACTATTGATTAATTTCATGTATTGTCCGTGTTATATTTAAAACACATACATTTTCAATAACATTATGTAATACAACAACATGCATCTCGAAAATAAGATATTTTCCTACATTTTCTTAATGAAAATTTTCCAATAATATTAGATAACACTTACGTTCTGTAATATCTGAAGAAGATAATGAATAAAATAAGAAATTGCCTTCAGGAATTCCATTTTATTAAAATTTAGTTCGATCGCTATTCAAAACAGCATGATATCAATTCAATTTTAACAGTTATTGCGCTAAAATGAAAACCTTTCCCACAGAGTATTTTAGCATAACAAAGTCTACATTCCGTACGACAAGCAGACAAAAACGCCAATCTATTTTGCTGACATTGTGTCGCATATTGATATATATTCCCAAGTGCCAATAAATATAGCATTTAAGGAGCTAAAAAACTTAATTGGTTTACGTACAGGCACATAAAATAAACTGCGAACAAGAAACTCAATTCAGATGGAGTTTTTATGAGAAAAACTGATATGCTTTTAATGATAGTGTGGAAAAAGTGGAGCCATGGAAAACGCAATAATTGGTGCAGGACTGCCTTGAAAGGAACGATTTAGCTTAGCTTAATACGTTATGTACGGGGAGATAAGTTAGCATTAATTGCCTACGTAAATGGTAATATCTAGAGGTGAGGCTCATAATGTTGGGAATCAGGGATAAATTGTTTTTTGAGGTGTAAATGTCTACGCTCTACTATGTGCCGTAGGCTGCAATTAGTAAGATCTGAATATGTATGATTTACTAATCTATGGTTACGTTTTATATGGTTCTGTGATATGCCTACTTCCACCCAGAACTAACCTCTCATTCGGTCTAAATTGATCTTTAAGAATTCAATTATTGACGTAAGAACCATTCGCTCCACTTATGTTTATTTCTTATTAAAATGTCAATGTAGTTTACATCTATAATTTTAAATCCTTTAAAGCGATATTATTCGTAATAATATAGAACACAACAGATGGACTCTTGATAAACTAGACAACCAAGTCGAACAAATGAAAGACATCTGCAGACCTCCTTAGCATCAGGCCATACCGTTAATAAACAGGCGCTTACCCAAATTACTCCCAAACAATAAGCCAGCACGAACTATCATTGTAATGTATCACTTACAAAAACATCACAAGCAGTCGAATCGATTCGTAGAACGAATTTCAACTGCATAATCAGAGCCATCTCGATTCATAGAAAACGATCGAATAAAAAATCGATTAAAAAACAGTGTGTCACGCACGACTGCGTCGATGTCTTTGACTTGTAATTCGTGTCTGCTTCTTGGAAATATATTTTTAATATTACAGTTTTATTTAAATGTCTATGGCTGTTACATATCAAGGTAGTCAATGGCGTTCGCTTTTAAAACTGTACTTTTAATTGATTCAAGCTAACTTCTGTGATACGTATTGCTTCTAGGAATCAATCTTTGATTGATTTGGAGCAATAGCGTATTAATATATTGATACAATAATTTAAATGACAACGATGTTAGATCTATGATCAATGCCTGGATTTAAACATCTAATATAAATAATCTATTCTACATTCAAACTTTTCTCAACTCATTTTCCAAAAAGATCGAAGCGTGGATAAAATAACTTTTTAGCACGATTGAGATTATTATTTCGCACTGCATGTTCCTACTAACGTTATTTTAATCCACTAGATACCGGCCAAAACTATATCGGTATTCACACACATCTTGTTAATATTTTTTATTTAAAATAGCATCCTAATTCCCATCAATAGAAATTTGTTAGCCTGAGCTCATTTGTCGCAGGAAACGATGCATTTTATATTTAACTGACCGACTATTTTGCGACCAATTACGTGATCAGCCTCCTGTGTCTCGCAGACGGAAACTTTCTTAATAGTTTCCTTTCTAGATCGAACTTGTAGCCTTTCAGTTGTATCTCACACTCGCTACTGAGTGAAGAAAATACTGGACCAAAACTAATTGCCTTCCACTCGTTATAACTAAACCTAAAAAGCGGTATATGTATTGTTTAAATGATATGTATTTTGTATCAAGGTAGGATCTATGTTCTGCATGACTTCATACTTGCGACACCATAATCTAACCACCATAAAACGCATACCTAATTGAAAAGGAAATTTGATTTAATTTAGGTTGGAACTTAACACTAATAACTGTTTTTAAATCTGCCAACTTTTAAGACGCGTAGAGCGTAGATAAATACATTTTTTTCAATATCTAACTAAATACCTTAAAAATACATTTTAAAGTGATATTTATTCATCAATCACATGCTGATATAACTTACTACATTACACGTATGTTATATACACATAGATAAACGCACACAATAATGGTAGTGTATGTAAAATCGCTTAGGATGGGCGTAGATCTACCGTCATGGGCGTTTCGCGTTCAGTGACGCAAAACCACGGGAAATAGAAAGTGCATTACGCTCCGACGCATGTAAGTATATAATGCTGATGACGTCACGTAGTTATTGTTTTATGTTTCACGTTACGTTAATATAAACTACTGGGATTTGACCATTTAAAGCAAAAATGAAAGAATTGTGGGATGCACTAAGGAATTTTGTTGTCATGACACAAATTGTTAACGAATAATTTTTCAAGTTCCAGCACTTTGTTCAGTACAGAACAATTTCATCCAGACACAGAAATAAAACATTATACCAGGAAATATTATAATTAAAGAGACAGTCTCAACTAAATATTATATGGGTTTACGACTTTATCACAATGTTTTTATTTGAAAACTGTCAAAACGAAACCTTTAAACCGTTTAAGTAATAACCGAGTATTATTATAAGTGCCTATTAATAAAATTATAAGTTTTAATGTGCTTAAAGCAATATTAAAATAAAAACACAAGAGCTATCAATTAAGTTTATAAATATATTAAACCTGTTTCGAGATTAATTACAATAAAAATAAAACACAACATTATAGCATCGATGTGGAACAACTTGTGAATATCTTATGATGTTTTTGTGTATTTTATAAATTGTTATTTTATGTAAATTAATTGATTTATAATAATTAAAACGTTATGCTCTACATTTTATCAGTAAGAACATTATTTGATATGCGTTTACTGAGATAATATAAAACCAAACGAACCGCTAGCTTCGGCATTCGTATTTAAACATTGTATGATACTTCTACTCTGTATATATACCGACGTATAAAACTAAGTCTATACTCTTTTTGAATGATATTTGATTTATTCAATTTGTTTATCGTTGTAATAGAACAATAACTTCAATATCGTAACAATACGCTTTTACGGGACATCATCATCATCTTCATCACGTTTTTTGACACTGCCAGGGACACACACACATGAAGAAATTTAAAACAGTTATCCACAACCCAGGTGTGCATGTACCAAGTACCAAGTGCATCGTATTACGCTATTGCCGGTCTCTGTTTTAAATACCTTAAACATGTCCTCAAATAGACTCATAATTCTAAAGTTTATCTAGAATCCTAATGCCCTTCTCTCAGATAAATATAGAAAATAGTACACACAATCCAATCGGTCATTCACCCTGCAATCTTAACAAAAATAAAGAACATATTATATATATATTAACATATTATATCGACGGTTCTTGCTCTAAGCCTCTTCATGTGAATGCTGGTGTCCCACAAGGCTGCGTGCTATCTCCTACACTGTTTCTTCTGCATATCAATGATTTGTTACAAATCAGTAACATTCATTGCTATGCAGACGACAGTACGGGGGATGCTCTTTATCCCGGCCGTGCAAACACCTCAAAGGAAAGCCTCAATGAGAGTCGAAACAAACTTGTGTCTGAAGTCGAGTCTTCTCTCCAAGAAGTCTCGGATTGGGGCGAACTTAATCTTGTCGAGTTCAATCCCCTAAAGACACAGGTTTGCGCGTTCACCGCTAAAAAGACCCCATTTGTCGTAGAACCTCGGTTTAAGAGTACTCCCCTTAGTATATCGCCGAAAATCGGAATCCTCGGAGTTGAAATCTCGAGTGACGTTCAATTCCGCAGTCATTTGGAAGCGAAGGCTAAATTAGCCTCGAAAAAACTTGGTGTGCTCAGTAGATCGAGACAGTACTTCAAGCCGGCCCACCGACTTCAGCTGTACAAGGCTCAGGTGCGACCGCATATGGAGTACTGTTCTCATCTCTGGGCCGGAGCCCCACAGTATCAACTCCTTCCTCTTGACCGCATCCAACGTCGAGCAGCTCGAATTGTCGATGACCGTAGGCTTTCCGATAGGCTCGATCCACTGTCAGTGCGAAGAGACGTTGCGTCTCTCTGTATACTGTACAGAATCTACTATGGGGAGTGCTCTGAGGAATTGTTCCACCTTTTACCAGCCGCACAGTTCCACCACCGGACCACACGCCGTAAAAACCAGTTCCATCCGCACCATCTGGATGGTTGGCGCTCCACCACTGTCCGCTTCACCCGCAACTTCCTTCCGCGTACGGTGAAACTGTGGAACGATTTGCCACCTGCGGTGTTCCCGAACAACTACGACATTGGGGCCTTCAAGAAGAGAGCTTATTTGTCCATAAAAGGCCGGCAAAGCACCTGTAACACTTCTAGTGTTACAAGTGTTTATGGGCGGTGGTGACCACTTAACATCAGGTGGCCCACCTAAACATATTATTTAATCACGGAACACACGTATATAATGCCTTATCCCATACAGCTACGTCACGGATGAGCGCCCACCCCTAAAGGTGAGAAAGGCGTGTCCATATGTGGAAGGGGTGGGAATCTCTAATAGAACAAGCATAACAACCATTGGTGCCTAACAACCTATTAATAAATACCTAAGACGTACAACCTTCTAAGCTTTCACCGAATTCAGACTATGAATATCTCATCTGTATCTGAATTTTCACATTTGAAATAGCGTTGCGTAAATTGTATGCAGTTAATACGTGGTTGTTTAGTAGTGGTTTAAAAAAATTCAGATTGTCAATAGAAAGTTCTGTGATAGTTTATTTATAATTAAGAAGGAGCAGTGTGTGATTTGGCAGTTGGTGTGAACGAGTGAGTATTTACTTGTCTTTTATCAATTCTTTTATTATGTCTGTAAGCTTGATTGTACGGTGTATTAAAAAATTTTCGAAGCCATTTAATGTGTCCACTTTTACCTCGTGCGTAAAGATATTCCAAATGCATAAAATTCTTGGCAATATCTCCAAAGCTTTCATTATTATGAGGTATTTCATTTCGTGTCATTTACTGTTACATGCTTTGGACCAAATTACAAAGGATTATCTCTACTGTAAACATAACTACCTACGATCGCTGATTGACTCTATATTTTGCCATATAATAATTGCAATTATTAACCGTTTTGTACCTTCTGACTTTCTGCCTTTCGTGGTTCAATCCAAGCTGATTACACCTCCAATACAATTGTCAGTTGTTACACGCATTTCGTTATAGTCTAACTATATTCAGCAGCATATTTCCTCTCCAGTCTATGATTATTGACTAGTAGTGTTAGTGATTCGTGTTATTACTAATATCTAGACGCATGTGAGAAGCTGGCGCCTACGCTAATTGCGTAAATTGTATAATTCCACTTGTAGAGGTTAGAATGCTGTGCAAAATGAAGAATCCCTTTTTGGGTTCAAATGATAGTTTACCTCACTGTTGCTGCAAAGAAGTTACACGTATTAATTATGGTATTTCTAGTTTTAATGATTGACCACGCTCGCTGCAAAGTGTGCGAAACGACGGGAGAATAATATAATGAATAAATCGCGTTTAAAATCCGTTAAAATGAACGTTTCTAAACGTATCAATTAGTGTATATGTTTGTGAATCACAACTAAGTTTAAGAACTAAGATATAAAATAGTAATAAACATTGTATAATATTTAACACGTAGGTATGCGTAGAACCCAAAGATCCTAGATTCGATCTAAAACAAGAAAAAAACTATAATTTTAGATGGTTCATAAACTATCATCTGTAAATAAAAATAATAAGGATAAAGTGTTAGATGCTTGATAAACTAATTATCTGTAAATAAAGAATAATGAACTGGATAAAAGTCTAAAAGAAAACCTGATATCGAATTACACATCTAATCAGAACCTTTACGTTATCAATTACCTATATAGCTAGCTATTTAACTAAAAATGCAAGATCCATTTATTAAGTCTTGACCCAGTATAAAACGTTCATTGAATAGTACATTACTTTTATTAAGTAGCCCGCGATTAATGACCACTAAATAACAATATATCTCTAACTTAATTAAGTAGAGTTATTTGCTTTATTTAATTTCTTTAATATTAAGTATTTATTTATACTTTATCTCACCCTTGCTTGAATAGAACAACTTACATATATGCATACCACGCAGGTCTCATGCCAACAAAGACGATTTTTAGCAGATTTTTGAAGAAGGAAAGTTAAGCTTTTCAATTGTATACAGCCCCTATGTGCTTTAAAACAGCTCGGTCTGTGTAGACGTGGCTCGGCCGAGGAAAACGACGGTTATACCATACCACACATAATAAAATATTTATACTAGGTTATATCTTATTATCACTGTTATTTGATTAAATTATGTTACATCAAACATTAACTTAAAAATAGAGAAAATAGAAAATAAAATATTTACATCTACAAAATAATCGAAGAATTATAAATTCCAAATGCAACTCAATATGTAATACTATATATTATCTACATTATATAAACAGAAACGTAACTATCTTGGCCTTTGCGTCACATTCATAGCCTATATGAACGAAAGCTCTCACCTGACTGGTTCAAACCAGTAACAAAACTGTGAGAGGCGGGGACTTGAATAATTTATAAAATTATTAATCAACTTTCACGGTAATTCGCCCCTGTTTTTATACACATATTATGGTAGCATTGTAATAGATTGGTGGATTGAGTTGTATATAACGTTTTTGCACGCTTATCCTGCTATAGCTTTTGTTTTATAAAGCGATTAACCTTTAAGCTGTTATATATGAGCAATTTTAGTACAAATCAATACTAATAATATAGAGCTGAAGAGTTTGTTTGTTAGAACGCGCTAATCTCAGGAATTACTAGACTGATTTAAAAAATTCTTTAACCGTTGGTTATGTACGTGATTTTTTAGTGCTATAGGCTAAATTATATCACAGGCGAAGCCGGGGCGAACCTTTAGTTATATTAAAAAATGCTTGTCGCTTGTATCGGCTTCGAACGCTATAAAACAGGCTCTTTGTATAAATGCAGATTTCTAGTCGGCTAAATTAATTCTTAAAATGTTAAAATTAATTTAAACACGGGTAACTAACATGTGTGCAAACATTCGTACAATGTACAAAAGATTGCGCTTACGTATAAAAAATTGCAAATGCCCCAGAGGATTTGCGTATTCGTACGAATGTGTGCGGAATAAGATTCATAGATTCACAACAAACTGTACAGCATTATGTCCGTAGGCTTCAGAGGAAATGCTTAATGCGCAAAGCCCGGGGCAATTAGATATTTCAATGCCTATTATATCGTGGTTCTTTGTTGAAAATACACGATAATTACCCATTATGTCAATGGTTTTAATTGTATGCAGTTTTTATTTGAATTCCTGTTTCTTATTGGTGATTCTTGTATTTGTATTATGTGATTATGGTATTGATACTGCATTTTTTGACGTAACGTTTGAACCAAAGCTAAAAACTTATAGTTGGTCTTGAAAGAAAGAGAAGGATTTATGTTACTTTTTGTTAGTGAACTAATTAAGAGACGCAAACATCGTCGAAAGATTTGATGTAACAAATCCAAAAACTTCAGTCGATTCGAGAACCTCCTCCTTTTTTAAAGTCGGCTAAAAATGAAGGCAATGGAAAACTAAAGATATTTTTAAACGTCTCATTATCATTATCAATTTCATTATTGGTCATAGAACTGCATATTATGTTATATCTTTGAACTGTTTTATTCTCTTTATAAAAGCTGAAATTAACTGTAGATAAATTTTACAATATAATTCCGCGGCTTTTTAGCGGAAGAACCTTATAGGTTTGATCCGCCATTGTTAAAATATTTATTTATTAATTTATTACACATAAAGAATTTCTGCGTATAATATACAATATACATATTTGTATCTATAATAATGTGTGTATGTAAATGTTAACTCTACATCCGCCTATTTGAATATATTTGTATGCATTAATAAAATATGTGTCTTAAAATTTTTAACCGTCAGAGGTTCTCAATTTATTGCGAATTTTTTAAATAATGTAAAACCGAATAATATTAATAAAAAAACTAAACCGTAACTATTTTTCAAAACTACGTCGAAGCAATGGCTGAAATATTGAAAAAATATCTGGACTAAATTACGAGAGACTAATATACTCCTTTTTGTCTCCAAAAAAGTTGTACAGTGTAAATAGAAAAAAAAATACACTAAAAATATATTCTTTATTTATTTATTTATTTATTTATTTAATTTATGGAACACACAACAATAAATACACATTACATTATATATAAGAAGACATTATCTAATTAATTGTATCTAATGTATTTATCAATTATAGGTGTACACAACATTCGCATTAATAACACTTATACAATTAAACATAAACGAAAGAAAAACATAATCAATATACTACATAATTTTATACGCTACTGGAAAAACTGTGAATAATTTTATGCTTATACTGTGCGAGAGATCCAAAAAATATGTCAAGATCTGGTAAGAGCATTATTTGTTGGTTATAAGTAGCACACATTCTCGATAATGGAGCATGTTTGCCTAGGTTAGTTTTACAAGCTGGAACACAAAAAAGGTTTTTTACCGGTTTTCTGGGAAAGCCATACGGTATCTGAAAAGCGATGTTAGAAATAATTTCCTCGCAGACAACAGCACCGTTTACACATTTATGGAGAAATAGTAAATCGTGTAATTTGCGGCGGTCGCGTAACGAAATCATTTTAAAAAAATCTAAGCGTTCACCATATGGGCAGCGATGTGATATACCTCGAGAGGTAAAAGCCAAGTGTCTCGTGAAGGAACGCTGAATAGATTCAATACGCTGCGAATGTACGGCATAGTAGGGATTCCATACCACACAAGCAAACTCGAGGTGACTGCGAACCAGAGAATTTATTATAAAGAACTATTTTAGTTGATGTCTTAAAATGTGAGTCATGTCTTTTAATAAAGCCCAACATCCGTGCTGCATTTTTGATAATATTGTCTAGGTGGGATGTTAACCTAAGTCCGCTATCTAAAGTGACGCCAAGATCTACAATTTGAGAATTTTCACTGAGTGCAACATTTTCGATATTATATTTAGAATGCAGGAGTGATTTTTTTCGCGTAAATCTTATGTAAGAACATTTTTTAGAGTTGATGACCATATAGTTAGCTTTACACCAGATTGCTATGTTGTCCAAATCATCCTGAATAGCATTTACGTCCGATAAATTTTTTATTGATTTATAGATTTTTAAGTCGTCAGCAAAAAGAGCATAGTTGCAATGTTTGATACAGTCAGAAATATCATTTATATAAGTAAGAAATAGCAGTGGACCCAAGTGGGACCCCTGTGGGACTCCAGATGTTGCAGTAAACATAGACGACCTAAAACCCTTCACAACCACTTCCTGTGATCTATTGTAAAGGTAAGATGCGAACCATTTCAAAATGGAGCCTGATATACCATAATTCTTTAATTTTATGAGCAGCGTCTCATGATCAACCTTATCAAAAGCGCTACTGAAGTCCGTATAGATCGCGTCTACTTGGCCTCCGCTATCCAGTTCACTCGTTACGTCAGACAAGAATTTCACAAGATTTGTTTGGATAGAATGACCTTTACGAAAACCATGTTGATGTGGTGATATAAATTTATCCAAGTAACGAGTAACTACAGGACAAACAAGAGATTCAAAAACCTTTGATAAGGTTGATAAAATAGCGATAGGTCTATAATTACTAACAATGGTTTGGTCACCCTTTTTATATACTGGCACAATCCTGGAAAACTTCCAACGCTCGGGGAATATACCTTGCTGGAGAGACTCATTGAAAATATTAGCTAGAGGAGAAGCTAACGAGACGGCCGCACGTTTAAGAAAAATGGGTGGGATAAGATCCGGACCAGCACCTTTGTTAACATCGAGTTGCTTTAACTTGACAAGAACCTCTTTTTTAGTAACATTGATTTTGGAACAAGAGTCATTATAGCAAGTCATTTTACTCGGACAAATTGGAAGCGCTTTTATTATTGGATTAGAATATATGGATAAAAAATGAGAGGCAAAGAGGTTTGCAATGTCAGGACCGTTTACTGCGGTAAGATTGTCGAGGCACTTATCAGACGGTATCGATGATAGACAATTATTTCGCTTACTATTAACATATTTCCAAAATGCTTTACTATCTCTTTTGATGGCTTCTTCAATTTTTTGTTTGTAGTTTTGATGACAACGTGAAATTATTTTTTTGCATCTTTCTCGCAAAACATTAAACTCAAACAGATCGCGGGGGTTTTTGAACTGTTTATACTTACGCCTAATTTTATCCTTCTCTTTAATGATACGAACTAAAGCGGGAGAAAACCAGGGAGGATATTTGCTTTTTTTAATGTAACTTTTCGGTACATGGTGCTCAATTACGCCTCGCAAAACATCGTAAAACAGCTCCACCTTCTTATTGATATCATTAACAAGTAGAAATTTAGAGTCCCAATCAATATTTTCCAGCTCTCGCACAATATCATCATAATTAGCCTTAAAAAAGTTATAGCTAACAAAGTCATTACATCGCAAAGTAGAAGGTACGTTAGATTCGACACACAACAAAAGACTAGGATGATGAGGATCTGGCTTAGTCAATATATCAATCGCCGAGGATACATTACAACAAGAGATATTTGTCAGGGCTAAGTCCAACATTTTATCATTGTGATTAAGAACATTATTAATTTGATCAAGATTATTAATGTTTATAAAATCAACAAGAGCACATTCCACATTACCATGATACTCAATTGGAACCATTACTTCACGATTCGTACAGCTATTGACCCATTTTATATTACCCAAATTAAAATCTCCAAGAATTATAACATTTCCCATTTCCTCTATAACATTATTTGCATTTAAAATAAATCTTTGAAGAGCTTTGTGATTGGTTGGAGGTGGGAGGTAAATAGTACAGATAGGAACATTTTTTACAACACCGTCAATTTCGATTATAACATTTACCCAAAGATCCTCGTATTCGGTTTCGTATTTTAATAGTCTAGAAGACTGAAATTTTCGGGAAACTGCGATTAGAACTCCACCTCCATCCAACTTAGCATTCCTATTACAATTGCGATCTCTACGATATACAGTATACCGGGAATCAAATATCTCACTGCTAGAAATATTACATTTGAGCCACGTTTCACAAAAAACAATAATATCATATGAGTTTAATAATATATTCTTAAATACTTCGTTAGTTTTTGTCCTAAGTCCTCTAACATTTTGATAGTATATGTTAACCATTATGAAGATAATAAAAACCGTCACATTCATACATTAAACAATAATATTAAATATTAATACAATATTAATTTAAACCATTTTCTTTAAACTATCTAAGCAACGGATTTGCAATGCCTGACTGGTTTCATTTTTGCGCACAAATATTTTGCCATTTCGGACCCAAACAAATTTATAGTTCGATTCTTTTGCCCTTAATCTAGCATTAGCATGAAGAATTTTGTTAGCAGGAGTTAAATGCTCAGCAACATAAACTGGCTTTTTAGTACCACCGATCCCCAGATGATTTGTACATAATTTATCATCACTATTATATTTATTATATTTTTGGACCGCTGCAAGTAGGATGTCGCGATGGCGGGGGCTTTTTATTTTTGATTTTTGATTCTTAAAAAAGTTTCTATTTAATTGTTCCATATTTTTAATCATCATTTTCTCAATATCGTCAACATCAAGTTATACTTACAAAAAAACGCTATACAATTGATTTTATTCAGTAGCAGTTTTTTTAATGAATATTAAAAGTATTTTGGCACGTGTATCTGTCTGTCTGTGACACAAAAACAGTTCTTGGAAACCGATCTAATTCCTTAACGGTAAACTTGGCATCGAATTGGTGACTATAGTCTCGTTTCGCGGCTTTACTCGACGTGCTGTATCTACAATATGCCTACTGTATTTCAATATTGTCAACAAAGATAACTGTGAATCGATTTCTCATAATCGTATAGGATCCACAATATTTATTTTAAATTGTTAAATGTTAGCACATTTTTATAGCTTGTAAACCTGTTCATAATCTCTGCAACTATACGTTCAGTTTTAAATATACCCTCTTTGAAAGTATGTTTATTAAGTACTAGCTGCTCCGCGCGGTTTCACCCCCGTGGCTCCACTCCTGTTGCCCGTAGCGTGATGAAATATAGCCTATAACCTTCCTCGATAAATGGGCTATCTAACACCGAAAGAATTTTTCAAATCGGATCAGTAGTTCCCGAGATTAGTGCGTTCAAACAAACAAACAAACAAACAAACTCTTCAGCTTTATAATATTAGTATAGATGAGTAATATATTTCTGTATTTTTTTGCACAGACAATGTTCCACGTCTTTGTTTCAATTCTACATCCCTAGACTTATTTTCCGTGTATTTCAATAATTGTTTCTTTGTCATACAATGTATAGTTATATTTTAACTTGCTACAAAATTCATAAAAGTTTGCAACAACGCTTTAACAATGAAGCCCAACTAAATAATGAAGACCAACTAAACGAACCTAAGTGAAAACAGAAGTGAAAAAAAAATCAAAGGATACATCAATTTCATCATTTCTACGATTGTACGATTCCGCCGATTCAATAGGCGCAATCATACGCTGGCTCTACATTGCTGCAAAATATTATGCTCTCTAGCTTTAAAAACTAAGAGCTAGCTTTAAAACTTCTAGCTTCATATAATTTTTTGTGAGTAATATCCCAAGAAAAATTTTAAACCTGAAAATAACATCTATTCTAGCAAGGCTCAAGGATATCTTAATCTTTTATTTCATTGAAAACATGCAGGTACATATATTTTACGCTTGGCCTACTTAATACAAAGTTTTTTGTTTAATCTATGAATATAAAAAAATGGTTTTTATACTTACGTTGTTTTATGACCGCCTCCTTGGTATAGTGGTTGACGCGTGAGCGTAGCACCGAGGGGTCCTGGGTTCGATTCCCGGTGGAGACGAAGAAAAAAATTGTCTCGGTCTGGTAGGACACAGAAGGCTGATCACCTACTTGTCCCTAAAGAAAATCGATCAGTGAAACAGATGTATAAATTATAATGCATCTGCCCCTTAACCCACTAGGGGACATGGGACTTCACTTTACGTTGTTTTATATTATTACACGATAGTAAAATTAAAAAGGATTTACGAAAATTAATATTCAATTAAACAACCTTGTTTCATTCACAAACGCTAACTATGTATTCATTCTATGATAAAAAAATATTTACTTAAAAATCAGGCCCCATGAATAGATTGATTTTTTTTAAGATTTATTCTCTTAAATTTGAAATAATATTTAAATAACTTTATTATTCGCATTGTGATGGATCTGGTGGCCATAGACGAGTAAAATACGAGTACACTTTATAGGCTAAAGTACGTAAGTATTTAAAAAAAAATATTGTAGTGCAGGAGTAAATTTTACGCAACAATTTATAAAAATATCTGTGTACTGTTTTCATTAACAATGATGAAAAAACTAATCTTTGTTTAAGTTTCACGGTTGCTCTATATTATGCAGACGATAAAAATATGAGCGAGCTTAGAACATATAAAATAATTTTAAACACTAAAATTAATTCAAACATAAAAAATTGCAATTAACGTAACATATAATTGCTTTAATTAATTTTATAAATAAGAATAATATTTAATATAACGATAACAAAACATAAATTATGATGTAACATTTGCAATTTATACCAACATATTTTTACAAAATCTCCAATTCCAGAAAAGAGCACCCTATAACAAATAAACAATAAAATATTTGTCAAAAAAGCGCCCAAATATAAAATAGCCATCAACCCCTATAACATACCTCCATCAGTCATTTTCACTACACACACAACACAACACACACATGCACTAAAAATCACACACACAAAAATTGGTCAGCTGTTCGCGCAAGGACGTTTCGGATCATCGACCGTGTCGGACTGGTATTTTTTTTTTCAATTCGCTGGACGCGCGTGCGCAGCCCGCGATCTCCGGAGCGAATGAGGAACCTTAGAACTATTTCAAATTTCTCTAATCCTCTCACACAAGTGTAGTTAGGATTGCATTGGTGGTTTGCGGAAATGGCATGATCGCCTTTTTTCCGATCCCCGACGGGTTCATTGTATACTTCGATGGCCGCTAATATTGCATTTGGATATATCCACTCGCAACTTGGAAAAATCTCGAAACCGAGAGCTATGCCCCAGTTATAGCTGGCGAGGCGGTAATTAATTTTCCTTTTCTAAACTGGATGTAAAGCAAGAATGTTAATCTCTCACATTTTTTAAATAACGACCGTGCTTGGATACGCGTATCGATAATATCGCGGAGCTCGAGCCAAATTTATAAACTTACGATTTCACATAATTAAAGGAACATTTCAAATCGATAAAAAATTTACAACGTATCCCAACGTCACAATTAGTACATTGTATTGAGCGTAACGACATCGAAGAATATTATTTAACTGTTATTAAAGAATTAACCACTTATTTCTTTGAAATGAAACGTGTTTAAAAACAGGCTCTACCCAGTTTGGTGCGGATTAATTTACTTCATTCTATCATCAGTTGTGTATAGACAATAAAATTTGTAGAGTATGATCGTGCAATTTGCCACGCGTCAAATTTCCTGCAGGCTGAGACGAATGTCAGAGAATAGAATAACGCTAAGGAATAGAAACTGCCATCGCTAATTATTGACATAACCTCATGACTTTTTAGTAATGGTTCGGTCACGGCCAGAATCCTAAGCAAAACATCATACGCTTATGTCAATTTGTATCGATAGCGTATTCTATTCCTTATCAATTTGACGTTTGTCTCGGCGCTCTGCAGCTCAAACAGTAACAAACATAAACGTCAATGATATTGATGTTACAAGGCAAATTAAATTCCAATAAACGAAGCTGTCATTAAACAATTTAATGGGCTCCACAGGGATGTATTTTTTTGATTATCACTGGATAGAATGTATGGTTTTTTCTTCATCAAAAATTCATAAAAAGCCTGCAACACCTTTAACACTTCTCACAATTTATTGTTGTATTTTATGGACTCTTAATTATCCGTGGATGGATTTCAATTTATCATTGTTTGTTTTTAAAGTACTGTAATGAAGTTATCTGTATATTTAATGAGTTAATATTTTACTACATGTTGTAACGATTAATTGTTACAAAGATGCAATTGTTACAAGTTTGCAATTTTTATGAGTATTGAGAATTACGTCCGCACAATTCGCCAACGAACTGGGATATAAATATTTATGTGTATTAACTTGACACTTTTATAATTATAGTATTATTTATATCTAAATACAATATATTTTATATTAATTAATGTAATTTTATATCGAATCATTGTAGGGAGGTACTGAAAATCAGTATTCTAAATATGTAACACATATGTAGAGTGTGGCAATAGAGCCAATTTTCAGCAATTGCTGAGTGAGTCGTTAACTTGACGCTTAATTATATTGCACTTGTGACAAATAACGTTTCTTTTATTGCTTCCATCTCAAATAAAAAAGCAATAATTCACTGCCCATTTAGGATATGACAAGTGTGTTCATGTGTGAATAATTAATGAATACACCGGAAATAAAGGACTCAATTTATGCATTAAGATCACTCGTAAGTTTCAAGTTATGTAACCTGTGAAGGAAGTAAATGAATAATTTAACACATTATTAATTACACAAAATAACAAATTCAATATTTAACCTAACCTTTTGTAGACCTATAAATTACGTATTTTATTGTTATTCATTCCTTTTATAGAAAAAAAAATATTTGCGCAAAATCAATTTCTTATTAATTATAGAAGCAATAGGCAGCGTTAAAATTATGAAAATTCGAGAAAAAAAAGTAAGTAATGCAATATTGTAGCACATGTAACCATTTATTACACTACAACCTTTTGAGCATGTAGATCTTAAACAATTTGATAGCAGTTCTACAGTTGAAGAATCATGATACAACACATAACATGATGAGTAGAATATATTTTACACTATATTATTTCTCAAATATTTTGCCCGATCTATTTAATGCTACACATTCAGAACGA
>CAJQZM010029112.1:0-17532 GCA_907164665.1 Colias nastes | reverse complement strand
GTCCTCTAAAAAATGCAACCCCAAATGTAACTTTTCAATGGACCATTGTGAATCTTGGTGGTGCATTGTAAATACTTTCACAAATGCTTTCAAACGTTTTGAATTTTGGAGGGGCGCGCCATGTTATCGTAGTTTATCTCTAAGTACATTTTATTGTGATAATATCGAAGTAGGTACTTTCCAATAAAAACAATGCAGTCATAGTCATATTATATTTAGATACTAGCATAGAATATATATATATATAGGTACTCTAACGCGACGTAGGTACTTAGTGGATCCATAAGTTCTATACCTACCTAATTCTCTACGCATTGTTTTTGCGTCATAGTCTAGAAGATATCTAATAATTATATAATGATGATGATGTCAAATGATCTTTCCATTACTATCTTACATGACTAGTTTAATTACAACAGAAAAAATCTTAGCTTGGAAACTTAATTCTCGACTCTACCACGCTCTACTTAGGAAAGTGACCACAGATAATATAAATATAATAGGTAGTCACTTAACTAGCAGTATAACTAACGCTAGTTACTAGTTATTATACTGTGGTATAACTTAGAATAGGTAGGTACATAAACAAAAAATGTAGAGTTTAAACAATAACAAAAGCTACGTAAAAACCTTCCAGTGACGTAGGTTTTCTTATTTACTCATACAAATAACATATTTTGTGGACTCCGATAAAAAATCATAAGAGCTTTAATAAACATAGCAGAAATATAAGTCGATAATTATATACAAAAACTCCACGTATTCCGCACAATAAAACAAGCGCGTTAATTAAAATTTACTCATTTCCAATAAGCCAAAAGGTTCCGAATCAACCTCGAACTCCCAAAATAAGTAGGTTACGCAAGGCTGCTGAATTATGAGCTTTTATCGATTTATCCAACGATGTTACACTTGCATTTAAAGTAAATTTCAACACTCAACTGGATAGATGAATTTAACGTATACTGGTGTATTTGCCAATTTTTCAATTGCCTTAACATTTTAAGCTCGGCATAAAATGGTATTACTTACATATCGTTACAATATGTAAATTCGAACTGTAAAATATTTGGCTTAAGTACTTAGTAAAGAATGGCATTTCATCGATGTCATAATTTTTGCAAGAACTTGACCACAAACTTGACCTTTGTAAGTATCAGATATATATTGGTACCTTATTAATTATTATCAATTCCTTTTATTCACTAACGAATAACGATGAAATTTATGACTATGTTATATGTAGGTATCTATGTTCATTATATTTTTAGTTCCGTAGAGTGATTCAATCAAATTCAATCGTGTATGCGACACACACCGAAAATTAACTCTAGTTATAACCGTTTTTCTTCTTAGATTCTTAATGCACATATCTAAAAAAATGTATATTAAAGTTTCGAATATGATAAAGGGCATGGTTGTTTTAATTTATTTATTTTACAATCAGGTTTTTTGGAAAAAAATCATGAACTGAGGTCGATTTTTGGACTTTAAACCAAAACGCTAAGTCAATATGACGTCAATTATTGTAGTGTTTTTACAGTGTGTTTATGAAATTGAAACACAGGGCATGGTTGTTTTAAATTTTGATTCCATATCCAAATATCCTTTTAATAATTTTTATACGTACTTTTACTACGGTAGATTCGCGCCGGTCCCCCGATCCCGCCTTGTAAATCACCTAGCAAGGTCGCTTGCCCCTATTAAGACCTTAAGAAGATTTACTTAAAAAAAAACCGCAACAAAATCCGTAGTTTTAAAGCTTTAAGCAATAGAGCCAATAAGCATACACGACATAGGGATATAGGGTCAGAGAAAGAGACTTCGTTTTATACTATGTAGCCTCTAGGTAAAATAATATATAATATGTTCTCTTAACTTTTGTTTTGTATTATATTGTTTTATTTAAAATTGAACTGCAGAAGTTGCACTACTTACACCAAATTTAATAATTCTTTTTTTACATTCGTCATTGCCAGGACTAGATTTGTAAGAAATAAAATTAACAAGTAAATTATATCAACAGGGTCACAGTATTTTATTTTTTCATACAAACCTTCGGATGTGGTTTGCATGCTTTTTAAATGGCAAATTTTATATAAGTAAGTACTTAATTGCACTTGTCGCAAGGTCCGAGCAATCAACTTTCTTTTTGACATTCTTAACGATAATTACACGATAATGTATAATGTTCATTGAGTTGATACAATTTATTACCAATCATTCATTCATATTTTCGATATTCCAGGAATAAAATCTGACAACTTTTTATTTACTTAAATAAACCTTTAGATAACTAAGTAGGTAAGCTACAGTAAACTTTTATAACATTCGTTTAAAAGGTCGTAGGTCGTAAAATTTAAATTACAATTTAATATGCTGACTGATGATGTACCCTTATAAAGTTTTACACAATTGGATTAATTTCAATAACATATATAATACCTTACCATCAATAAAGTAAAATTTTAAAATAAGCTCTATCTTTACTATCAACTACTTAATATGTATGTCATTACAGTACATTCCTAGAATCCCTACAATATTAAATAAAATTTTCCTGTTAGCGCATTCTCGCCTCTGATACAGCTAAGCAAAAGCTTTCGAAAGTTCAACCTTGCCTGTCTGCGCCTATCAAATTCGTCTTATGTCACACATGTGCGGGTCGTGCAAGGTGTTCTCGTATCATTCCGATCTACTTACGTGTGACTCCGAGTGACCTTCACCCGCAAACTGGTTAATTAGTGCACGCCCTACAGCCTCCGGCGAAAATTGTCACCATGCTTGCCGATTGTGCCAAGTATAAAAACTGGTGCAGTGCGAACACAATCATAGTCAAACTTCGACAATCACATCAATAACAATGGCAGCTAAGGTAAAAATATATTTAAAATTTAAATATTTGTTTTACTTTTCGAGTAAAGCGAAATTTAACGAATTAATTTATGAGATCAATGAATTTATCCAAACAAAAGAATGTTCATATCTAAGTATACTTATTTAATTTACAAAAGATAACAACTTACAAAAAAAAATACAATAAGTAATTATAATACATAAAAATAAATCAATAATAAACAAATAGGTACAATTCTATATGAATGAAATTTAAAATGGTTTGTAACGCAATAAGTTAACAATACATATTCTTTGATTTCATTGTTACCAAAATAGCACTACCTATACTAATTACTAAAATATATTTTTATTACAGTTCTTCGCCGTCCTCGCCCTGGCCGCGGTCGCCTCCGCAGTCCCCGTGGTGCCTGTCGCCAAGCTGGCTTACGCTGAGGCTGAAGCCCCCGCCCACTACGACTTCCAATACTCCGTCCACGACGAGCACACTGGTGACATCAAGCAGCAGCAAGAGTCCCGCGCCGGAGACGCCGTCCACGGCTCCTACTCTCTTGTCCAACCCGACGGTGTCCACCGTATCGTAGAGTACACCTCCGACCACGCTTCTGGCTTCAACGCAGTCGTCCGTTATGAGGGTACTCCTATTCACGCGCCAGCTCCCGCCAAGATCGCGTACGCCGCTCCCGTCGCTAAACTCGCATACGCCGCGCCCGTCGCCAAGGTAGCATACGCTTCCCCTGTGTCCTACAGTTCCCCTGTGTCCTACAGCTCCCCCGTGTCTTACGCTGCCCCCGTCGCCAAGGTCGCCTACTCTTCCCCCATCTCCCACGTATCCTACGCCCCCGTCGCCAAGGTCGCCTACTCCGCACCTTCCTACAGCGCCGCTCCCCTCACTCAAGTCTCTTTCTCGTCCCCAGCTGTCTCCTACCACCACTAGACGCTTTTTAATTTATTTATAAAGTTGTTCTATTTATTAATATGACTAGTTGTAAATAAATTATTTGTTGAATTTATATTATTAATTTTATCTTTTATTGTCAAACATTCCTATTGTTGTACGAACTTTTGGTTTCATCTACCAGGGTAAACCGCACTGAACATAATATGATATCAGTTACTATAAATCTACCAATAATATAACAATATTTACTTGAAAACAGCGATAGACAAAGGTAAAAATATCAGATATTAATAACTGGTAGTCGATGCATTCAATATACAAAATACATCAACAAATCGAAAGCCAATATATGAACCTACTGAATAGCTGCAATATTATTTCTGCAATGCTACAATATGTAAATATAATTTCATATGAACGTATATGTTGTTAACTTTATCAATGTCCAATGGATAGCTGGAAGGCATATAAAGGAGGGGTGGGGGGTCAGGTGGACCGCACCTGAATTATTCATAAAGCCGCATAGTGATTTCATCTCATTGAATCGAGCTGCCGGCACGCGGCCGTGATTACGACAACGATACCTCCGCCCGGCCAGCACTTGCGGACACAATACAGCTTGTCAACTAAGTGCCTGCACCAGATTGCTGTCGTCACAGCTTTTTCACCGTGAAATCGATATAACGACCCCCTATTGAGGTGACACCTACGCGACTGCACAGCTTTGCAAATGGCACCTTTTTTGGTGCTCATAAATGAAAAACGTTTTTTTTAATCTGTCTAATTATAACAAAATACAAAATCTGGTAAAATAGTAACTATCATGCCTGTATGGAACGTTTACACCGAAAACAATTTTATACGTAATTAGGACTTTGCTAACCAGAATTAGGTAACTAAGTAGGTTTGTACATATTATGGTAGGAAAAAATAATGAAAAAAGATATCTGAATCTAAAGTTTTAGCAAAGCTCAATACTCAATACAATTTATTTTTTTAAATGAAATCAGCAACACATCAACATTTACTCTCGCTACGCAGGTAAAAATGAAGAGATTGGTTTTTATCTGTGCCGCGCGGCAAATTGAATGTAAAGTTGATTTCCCGACGGGCCCCGCCGCATAATTCCCCGCAAATTAAGCCGATACCGATTGACTTGCTACCAATGTAAATATTTTCGATAAATGCCTTTCCATTATAAGTATATATCGGGAATCGGTATGTTTTGTACGTGTTGTTGTAACTACAATTAGTTACCGATCGATATTGGGTTGTTTCTGTTGATCATTGATATGAAGTTATGATGATGGTTTTTCGTAGTTGAAGCTATGGCACTGTTCTATAGCATCAATGATTATTCATATTGTGTTGCATACCAATAAACCAAATTGAAAAGACAATAACTGAATGTGTAAAAGTAGGTTCATTTGTGGATTATGAATTATGGAGGACACACTTAGATTTTTTACCATATAGCTAACTATAGCTATAACTGTAGCTTTTTAGTGTACGTACCTAATTACTCTTTACAAAAACTAGCTAACTAGTTGATCCATTCATTTAAGTAGATCTATTACTAAATCAGAAATAATTAACTAGGTATTATCTGTGGTATTATGAATATTTCCTTAGGCATTTTCCAAATAATCAAACATCAAAATATGTAACTATTCATCTATCCATCCACAGACGTATATCAATACTAAATCCACACTATCACAAGATTACGTTACGTGCGAGATATTAAATCCGTTATAGATGGTGAGGCAATCCTCTTACAGCCAAAAATTAATCAGGACCTCGGCTTAGAGGGAGCTTTGTACACAGAGTCGGCAAACGAAATCGATACTGTTGGACAAATCTGCGACTTTGTTGTACCTGTAGGTGTGTGTTTTAGAACATTGAGCGCACCGTTCTTAGGGTACCTACGATTTGTAGAGTATTATTGGTAGGTACTTAATAAAATGTTTGTGTTTGTGTGACGAAAATGAATTCAGTTTCTCTATGATAATGTTATGTAGTTATTATTTTTAATATTCATTTGGTATGTATTCTTTCGGCATCAAAAGCTTATTAGAAATTGCAAAAAAATGGAGTTATTACGTTTTTATTTGCCCATTGATATCACTTAATAATAGGTTTCCTTCCGTTTTTTCCTTCCTTGTTTAGAACCGATAGACTTGTGCCGTCTCAAAAAATCTTCAACTTCATGTTTTTTAAACACGTAAAAACCACACAAATTATTGTATTTTACCACCTTACAAATTTCACGTAGAGCGTAACTGTAACCCATTACCCACGTCCTGTGTAAAAATAATTTTGTTTGTTTGCTGATAACATTGGATCCACCAAGAAAATACTAAAAAAATCTATGAAGGATTGCTCTATATCGATCACAAGTTAATTCATAACTCTAGTTGAATTTTGCCCATTTTTGGCTGTTTTTGACCACAATCTTTTCAGTTTGAAAAAAAAACAAAGTACTCAACATTTAAATATACTTTATTGACACTTATCATAAATATACATTAATCATAAATACACATACATTAATTTAATTTATCTTCAGACTTTGGTACAGGGCATTCATACAAACATATAGATCGATCTTTAGATATAGAAGCAACTTTGTTTCCTTTGCGGTTGAATTGAGCTCCAAAAACCTGGAATGACAAACATTTCTTATTTTTTAACCGACTTCAAAAAAAAGGAGGAGGTTATCAATTCGGCCGGTATGTTTTTTTTTTGAAGTGAAAACTTCTTTAGCGGCGTTGGGTATAAAATCTTAAACTCGCGTCAGGACACGTGACCTGATCGAAAAAGCGTAAGACGGATGGATATCAAACATGCTCAACGTTAATAATCAAGTTTTCACTTCTGCCGGCACTCCCGGAGTGCAACCCGTCTTTTTTTTTGTGTATGTACATCGATTACTCCGAGATTTCTGAACCGATTTACGTGATTCTTTTTTTGTTTGATGCGGAATGGTGACGAATTGGTCCCATAAAAATTTTATTCGGATAGGCCCAGTAGTTTTTATTTTATGAGCATTTTTGTCTGTACTCGATGACTAAATTTAATGTAGCAAGTAACTTTGATTCACTTCCCGGTAAACGATTGAGCTGAAATTTTGTATACGTATGTAAATTGGATAGCGATGAAACATTATCATGACATAGAGCTGATTTGATGATGGAATCGGAAGGTGGCCATAGGAACTCAGTAATATATTGACTCAACTTTATCGAGTTTGGGCTCGTTTGATTCGTGTTGAAAAATACACTAAAAAGTATTAAATAAAAATAACTACGTTAAAAACAACCGACTTCAAAAACGGAAAAGTGAAAAATAAAAAAGATTTGATATTATTAATTACTACATATTATTTAGATTTGCTATTTATTAAATAGGTTTGAAGTCGGTGCCAAGCACCAAGCACTTAGTATTAAGCGTGTGCACCGACATCAAACCTATTTAGTAAATAGCACATCTAAATAATATGTAGTAATTAATAATATCAAATCTTTTTTATTTTTCACTTTTCCGTTTTTGAAGTCGGTTGTTTTTAACGTAGTTATTTTTGTTTTTTTTTTGTTCATCCTACGATGCGTAAGCTTTTACAGTTTATTTAGAATACATCTATAGAGCTAAGTAAGCGCAACAAAAAATGTAGAGTTATAAGATTGATACTTGAAGACAAACAGACAAAAACTTGTTCAAGAATCCTGGGGGGCTACCGTGACTTCATTAATCAGTACTGATTCCAGTGTGGGAAAGTGATAGCGCTAGATGACCTATATAGCTCTGTCTTCTATCCGCACTGGAATAACTCCGGCTTTAAGACGTCACGGGAACCTCCCTGCTGCGATTATGACAACATCAATCTGTACTAATATTATAAAGCTGAAGAGTGTTTGTTTGTTTGAACGCGCTAATCTCAGGAACTACTGGTCCAATTTGAAAAATTCTTTCGGTGTTAGATAGCCCATTTATCGAGGAAGGCTATAGGCTATCAGGCTATAGAATATATCATCACGCTAAAAATAGGAGCGGAGCCACGCGGGTGAAACCGTGGGAAGCAGCTAGTAAAATATAATAAACATAAACTAGAGCTCACAAACAGATAAATTAAACATCGAAACTAATATTTCTAGGACACAAATCATCGAAAATACCAGTATTAAAAAAAATTGTCAATATTGCTTACCATTTTAGAATGCTCATTGAAACTGTATATAACCTTCAGTCCATCTACAGTTGTGATGACGACCTGACCACCAGAGTTCCCGAAGACTATTCGTTTTCCATCCGGCGAAAAGTTCACAATAAGCACCCAATGCTTTATGTGATGACTGTATAGATTATTGCCGCTGGCTCTGAAAATTACGAAAACATTATTATTATAAAACAATGTTCTCCCCCGCGTCTGTTTGTATGTTCGCGATAAACTCAAAAATTGTTGCACCGATTTTCATTATGTTTTCATCATTTGCTGGCGTGCCCGTGCGCGTGGTTGTCGGGAAAGGTTTCAGCATATAATTTGTCAAGATAAAACAACACGGGCGAAGCCGCTGCCGAAGAGTATTGAAATATATTTAAAATACCAAAAATGAAAATTACAGGAACAAAGGAACTTACAAATCTTAGAATTAAATTAAATAAAAAGGTTTTTGCGACATCCAACCAAATTCTATAGATGAAATTAAAACAAATGCTAACAACTTCGCGAGTTTCTATATTTCATGATATGAAACAAAGGATAATGATAAATTGATATCTATTTTAGTACTAGCAGTCCGCCCCGGCTTCGCCCGTAGTACATATTTACGTTTTCTCTACATAAGAACCATCCTCGTAGTCGTACTTCAAGGAATATAATAAAAAAAGAATTATTGAAACCGGTCCACCCGTTCACGCGTGATGCCGTGACCAAGGAAAACATTTTTATATATATAGATTTAAGTACTAAGCATACTTACACATCAAAAAGCTTCAAATATCCATCTTTAGAGCCAGTGGCAAGTAATTTGGAGTTGGGTGAGAAATCAATGCTTGTGATTGTGTGTGTGTGTGAATCCAAGCAATGTACCAACTTGCTCTGGGCGACGTTGAAGATGCAAGTTTTCCCATTTATTGAACCACTGGCAATGTGCTTACCGTTTTTGCTCTGAAAATTTTAAAAATATTAAACCCTAAATAAAAATCGAGTTGAAATGAGAAACAAGCAAATGCTTATAAAAGTAAAAATGCATAGAAGTGTGAATGTATACTTTTTTAATCGTAATATCACAGATTATGAGTAAAATATATTTGTATAACAAAATTACATAACTTAGACACATTATAAATCTACACTTTAACCATTTATAAATAAAAATGTACGCAAATATTAAACATCACAGTTAAAACTTACCCAAGCGACGCACACAGCAAACATCTCCCTTGTATCAAGATACTGCGTAATGCTGTCTTGCTCAATACTGTACACAGCCAGCTTGCCGCAGTGTCCACTAGCCACAATGAAATTGCCATCAGGCGAGAATTTCACCTTCCATATGTCTGGTCCTGTATTCATTACATGGCGTATCTTGTTGCCAGACAGTGTATCCCATAGCATCAAGTGGAAGTCCATTGAGGTTGTCGCGATTGCTATTGGATGATTTGTTAATTTTTTTTAAAGTTAAAAGTATTTTAGGAATAAAATAAGCCATCAATTATTATGAATTTTTCTTTTAAGGTAAAAAACTGAAATATTTTGTAATTTTTTTTTTCTTTAGTTGAGCTGATGAAAGCAATTTACTTTTATTTAGTAAATTTTAAGTTAATATATAATTTCATTTAAATTTATTATTTCAAATGCTTACTACGTCCATCTGGGCTAGTTGCTATGGATATGATAGCCAGCTCATGGTCGTCCAGTAGGTGAAATAGTTCAAACTCCT
This sequence comes from Colias nastes, assembly GCA_907164665.1. NCBI lineage: Eukaryota > Metazoa > Arthropoda > Insecta > Lepidoptera > Pieridae > Colias > Colias nastes. The sequence continues at coordinate 7,833 of CAJQZM010029112.1, read as the reverse complement.
TATCGACCACTTTCCATATCTTTACATATCCATCAAGTCCTCCAGATATTACATATTCTTGGGGTGTTGCACTAAACAAAATATTGTTCATACTTATTAATTTATTACATAAATAAATGTTCACAATTCTGAATTCCTGGAACTTATTTGGACCCCACCCTAATAGAAATCTAAATCTATGAATAATTTATACTATACTAATAAATAATAATGCTCTAAAGTCTAAAGAATTAATTGAATTGGGCACCTATATGGACAATGATATGATTCAGATTTTTCATGCTTATTCAAAAATTATAATGTAAATCTCTAAACAGACTAGTACTCTTTGATTTTATGTTACAAAGTATAAACTCAGTTGTAGAAAAGCGTTTAGAATACGAGATTTAATCGATAAAAATGTGACGTCGCTTACTTAGAATCAACAGTTGGTTTTATTGTTGTCCAAACAATGCAGTAAATAGGATCTTCATGTGCGTTCTCTTTTTTACAATATAGGGAATACTAAAAAAGAAAAGATTTATAAAAAATAAGTTTTTGTTGCTCATTATTCTTGTCAACAAATAATATTTCGAATCCTAAAATACTCACCAATGATTCCGCCGGCATATTTGCTATATTTAGATTACTGTGTCCAATTTCCCAATAATACTATTTAAATGTGATTTTTTACTCGGGTTCATACATCTACAATAAAAATCCCAACTATGGAATAATTATTTTTAATAAAGTTACCGAATTTATATTTTATACGACTAGAACTTCAAAAAATCAATAAACACCACTTGTGACATTTAAAAATCTCCTGTCATATTTGAACGTCACTGTCAGATTCGCTACCTTCTAAATTGCCATACTGCATAAAACACAGCATAAAACGATTGTTCATTGTAATCTTAGAGTTGTAATCAAGTTGTAATCACATTCACATTGTACCTAATAGAATTGAATAGTATAAAGTATTTAGTAAATTCATTACTACCATAACTCAAATATTTATTAAAATTTACACAACGTAACAAGGTACCCATCTCTAACCATAAACCCTTCCATACAATTACTTATTTGATCCAAAGGTGATGTTGAAAGTGTGTTGAAATTAAAATAATAATTTTTATACTATTTAGTTTTATAGCATTCTAAATGCTTTATAAAAAAGAAGCTGAGAGGCTTGGCGTCGCCTCGTAACATTGGCGAAAGACGCGGCTTTCTAATCCCGCCTCGTAATCAAATCTCTATAAATATACCTAAACTTAATTTTGAATGTGTATTGAATAAATAAATATGTAGGTAATCAATCCTCAATCAAAATTCATGTACATACAGTGTGTATACATTAATAAAAATAATACCAATAACTTGATATTATCAAAAATAAATATCAGACTTGTAGTTAATGTGGACCGAATATCAAATTACTACCGAATATTAAAATACTTTTATTTAATACTAAACAATGGAAAAGCTGGTATAAATCAAAATACAATAGCATATATTTTAAAATATATTCATTACAAACATTGTGTTTCAGCCTATAATGGACAATCATATATGTTTACTGTCTTATCTTCAGATACAGATACGATTTTATTACTTTCAGCATTGAACTTCACACCCCATACCTGAAAGAAGAAGTAGTTAGTGTGCATAGTTAACTCTATTTTACATATTAAAAATAAATATTTAAGACATTTTGATAGCCAAGTTACAAATACAATAATTTTAAAGATTTATATCAAATAAAAAAAATGTTAGAGTAGAACCACAGTAGAACCATAAAACAGAAACAACCTAATGGTGCATAATTACATCAAACGAGCAAATGCTGATTCGAACCCCACTATGTCAAATTCTTTTAGTGTAAACAGCATTCTTTCGTTGTTCTTAGTGCATTCGAAAAGATTCTATGCAATGTTCTAACAACACTGAACAACACTGTATACGATTTTTTGTTTAACAATATTTTTTATCAAATGAAAGAAATCATTGAATAGGTAGTAAAACCCTATCTTGTGTTATAATAGTATAACAATTTATTTAGTACAACATTTACCTGATCATTATGCTCTTTGAACACATGTTGGCACTGCATAGTATCAAGGTCCCACACTCTTACAGTTCGATCTGAACTGCCCGACACAAATCTCTTGCCGTCTGGTGAAAAAGCTACTGACAGAACCCAAGAGGCATGTCCAGATAGTGTGCCTGCTAAGTTTGCATGTACCCTGAAAAAATGTTCATGTAGTATGTACATAACATTATTATGAATTTTATAAAACTGTACTATTTTATAATATAAATGAGTAGACATGATGATTTACTTAAATTTAATATTAATTCAAGATATTGATTCTTGGTTACAAAAAACTATTATTTCCAAATCCATAGAATGAATAATTTGTTAATTTAGCTAACTTATTGTTTACCTTTCATTTATTGTACCTTCAAAAGCTGGACACAATTTTGTCAAATACAATTTAAACTTTGATATTCTATTGAATAAAATTTCAATCCTCAATATACAACAATTAAATGCAGTTAAACTTACACATCATAAAGTTTCATATGACCATCATCGGAAGCAGTCAGCAGCAGTTGTGAATCAGGGGAGAAACACAGGCTTCTGATGGGCTTAGCGTGCCCTTCCAATGTATGAACTAGCTTGCCTTGCGCTACATCAAATATTTTTACAATTCCATCTAATGCACCACTCGCTATGTATTTTCCATCAGGACTCTAAAAAGAAAAATATTATTTGGGAATTATTATATTTAATTCTATGTATTTATTTATTGATTTTATTCTTCAATATAATATATGTGAAGCTGTGATAGTTGAATAAACATAACTATTAAAATTTACTACTTCAAAATAAAATATATTTAAACTCACATAAGCTACACTCAATGTAAATTTGCCTCTTGTGTCTAAAGTTTGTTCCTGTTTTCCGCTCTCAACAGAGAAAATCAATATTTTCCCCGCGTTACTGCCAGATACAACATTCTTGCCATCGGGACTAAAGTCTAACGTCCACACATCTGTTGTCCCTGTTTCCATAGTCTTTAGCTTCTCACCTGATGCTATATCCCACAAAATGAGGGAGGAATCTTGAGAACTACTAGCTAATGCTGTAAAGCATAACAAACAGTAAATTTAAAGCAAATTTAGAAAAACTAATTGAAAATATAAATACATGTCTTTTTTTTGTAAATTACATTATAAATATACCATAATCAAAATCATAAGACTCATTAGTACTTACTTTTTCCATCAGGACTAACAGCAACAGATATAACTCCAAGTGAATGCCCCTCAAGCTGATGTTTGACTTCAAGCTTGCCATCTTGTAACTGCCAGATCTTCACTATATCATCTAGCCCTCCAGTTATAATATAACTTTCGGGAGCCTCAGGTTCGGGGTTTGAATCTCTAAAAAGAAATCAGCATGAAAATTTTGTATATAAATTATTTAATGAATTAAATAGGTTATAATCGCTTACTGTGAGTGTTCGTTACTTTCGGCATTTTGCTCTTCTGGTTTTTTCTCAGGTTTTATTTGACTCCATCCACAACACCATATGGAATCTTCGTGTGCATTTTCTTTTTTTAATTGAAGATAATACTACAAATAAAAAAGAAGTTTAACTATTTGTTTTTACCGGTTGAAACACACTATAGGAAGCGTACGTACTAGAGTAGTTATAGACATATTCGCTAATTAACTTCTTCGTAATATTAAGTATGAAATGTTTGTGTTCAATTATAATTTCAGATTCATTTTAATTAAGCAGAAATTCACTTGAAAAAGAGATTTCAAATCCCAATTCCTAACATCACAAGATGCAATGACTAAGGAATCCTATGGACAGGGCATATTGTTCTATACAAACAACTGATTATACAAATATCATGCATTTCGATACCGAAATAATAAAACTAATACTGTCTCTTTCTAACTAATGAATATTCTGATAAGTGAAAAAATATGACTATACGTCAGTCAGTGCTAATTCTATACCGCTTGACATTTGAAGTTAGCTCAAATACCTACTGTGGCCGGGCGCCATGTTATGTTCTCGTTATTATGATGTACATGCTCTGTCATTGCTCCGTAGTAAACATTGAAAAATATTGAATATTTTTGTGATTGTGACAAATATTTGTGTCTGAAACATATTATAGAGTGGTCAAGGACAAATAGTGGCATAATGCCAAAGCGCAGTATTGTGGGATGTGGCTCCGGAAAGAATGAAAACCAGAAAAGTTTGTCTTTGCACCGGTATGTATACGTTTTGACTGAAATATTAGTTATTACTTTGCTGATTTAGTTATTTTCATGTATATTGAATTGAGGAGTATTCACAGACTATGTTCAGTGCAAAATTGTTACCAAATATAGCTTTATTTTGTATATTTTCGTTCTAGTAAAATAATGAATTTGGGTGCTAGTGATGGCTTATAATATCGACATCAGCAAAATGTTCGATGAAGACGTGCGTCTCCCAAGGCTGTGTCATTAATCTTAAGAATAGTTGCTTTGGTGAATACACTTCCAAATTAAGAAATTAATTTTGCCAAGAGCAGCAGAAGGAAAAATAAAACACTTAAATTTACCTAATATAAATTTTAACTTAAGTAAGATTAGTCGCTTATATAGTACTTTAAAAATGTATTTATAAATAAGTCAGGTCAGGACTAAAATTATAATAACCTAAAAATTCATTTTTTATAGGTTACCAAGAAGTGAAAATAGAAAAGGAAAATGGTTAGAAGCAATTGAAACTGAAAATATCAAGCCAAATGTAAAGGATATATCATAGTATGTTCCCTACATTTCCCCGAAAGTGCTTTCAATAGAACAATGGATGTGATTAGTCTGCACGATGATGCTATACCCAGTATGTTTGCCGCTGCATTCACACAGGGTGAGGTTTTTATCTGTAGACACGTGATGTCTTCCAGTTTACTTTTGGTCTTTTTATTTAGATTTAGGGCTGTCATTTATATTCTAACGTTTCTCCTATTTTGAAGAGGGCCTGTGAACAAACTGAGATGATTTTATATGATTTTTGAGTACAAACTTGGGTGATATTTGGTTGTTGAAATGTTATTGACTGAGGGAAAGTGCAATTTACTTTAAATACATGGGGTGTTTTAATTTATTTTTCTATTTTTTATAAATTTATATTTATAAAGCATTTGAATGCCATAAAATAAAACCAAAAATATAAATTCAAATGCCGCTATTGTAAGCCCTAATGTTAATATTATTTTCAAACCATCAGCATTGCCCTTTTAATTAAAATGTATTGCATGTTAGTTAAAATGTAAAGTGAACAATGCTAGTTAATGTAAACTGTGACATTTCATTTCCAGGTACCGGTTGAGCCTCAAATCCCGAACTCAAAAATGAACAGAGTGAATCCGAGTGCATCACAGGCTGCACAAAATAGTTTAGTTCTATAATTTTCTCTGTTATTAAGTAATTATTGTTTTTTTTTCTTCTATTACTGTATATTGTGTTGTTCATCGTAATAAAAAACTATTATATACCTATATTAGTATTTATTTTGTATCATTATATTACATTCCTCAAAACTGAAATTAGTTCAGCTAAAAGGTAACAAACAGCACATTCAATGACTGGGTGGTACGAAGTTCACCGGGACCGCTAGTAATGTAATAAAACAATCGAATACTAAATTATTCTGTTTTTCCGGAGCATGCGCCATCCCGCATGGCTGTAATACCATAGCAGCAAAATGCATACAACAGATTTTATACCGCATTCCCGTACCACATTTGCTCTTTACTGGCATGCTTCCGTTAGTTCCGTTAATACTACATTCCAATAATATCTGATTTAAAAAACACCAGTCAAACAAAACAAAATATCCAATAAACCAGTTGGTCAATTTAGCAGATAACATAAATGCCAAATTGTAAGTCTACCGTAATCCTTATATCGAAGTCAAAATTGAACTGGATTTATCAAATTATACAGGGTTAGCTATCTTGTCCTGCGAGGTTGCTGGTGTTTTACAAGTAACCCTGTATAGATGTTACCGTCACGAGCACTCATCGTCATACTTAATTTTATTGATTGGCATTGTCATTTTTTCCATTTGTAATTTTACTTATATGTTTTGTACAGTTTAAATAAATAAAAAAGAGTGTGTGTACTTATGTACACGCGTTAGAAGTTACTTCTTTGGTGTATGGACAAAATACTAGATTATACAACTTGAACATAGTTATCAATTTTCATACCACCTAGAACTAACTTCATGCTGTTAAATTTATGTGTCGGTCTGCGCGCGCATCGTAAAAATTCACTCTCATTATTTTTATCCATCGCGCCAAAAGAAGTATAACTTCAAAAAAATATATATAAATATTATTTTTATATCGATAAACATAATAATGCTTATCGATATATTCTCGGCACTAAACACCGCCATGTTTTGTTACATTCAATATGGCGCCGGCCACACTTTTTTTGTAGGTATGTCACTTCCATGTGATTCCTTATTCATTGACAAGATGTTATGAATTGTCAATTTGACATTGACAAATGACAATGGACAAGAAACAATAATTTTTTTCTTTTAATTTTTTTTTGGTATAGAAGATTGAACTATTTGCCATTTGCACGGTTGGAATATCTATTGCCACCACGGAACTATGAGGCGAAAAAAATATATAATTAAAAGAAAGTTAAAAAAATAAAAAGTTATTCATGCCAGCAAGCAAGGGTTTCTGTATTGAAAATGTGATAAAATTACACAAACTATTATTTTATTAAATTTATGTTTATGATAATTTACATATTGTATGTGTGTTAAAGTCTAATATTATATTATATTCCATTTTATTTTATCATATTATTAACAATAAAACATAACATCATTATGAAAGTTGTTAACTGCGCTAACGCAAGTTACAGATAATAATATCACACCAAATATGATTTATTTATCAAATCACAAATGGTCAGTTGTGTATATTTGTGTTTGTGTATGAGTACGTGCCTGAGACCAATGCTTTATTTTTAATTTTATCTTTATATTTGAAATTATTTTCCCGCTAACGGACGAAAAGAAAATTTATCCAGGTTATTGTTTCAACCAGATCATCGGAGTACTTTTCCAATTATTCTGAAATTTAGAAGTTATGGCATACGTAAACTTACATTTTTATTGTGCTTCAAGTGTCTTATAATGTTTTCAGTATTATTTAAAAACAACTTGAGGAAAATATTATACATTAAGTATATATTATACTTGATTGATGCCTTTGTTATAATCACAAATTATAAGTATATTTTTGTCTTTGTAGTTAGATGAATAATTACTAAATATATTAGAGGATGTTTTATGTACGTTCAGAAGTAAATCTAGATGGCATCACAAAATTAATCAATAATAAATAATTTATTTTGTAACAAAAACACGTGTACATGGAATTTTCACTTAACTTGCATAATAAAATTACATTATCAAATACATTTTAATTAAAATCAATTATTTAACTTTTAAAAAAATTAAATAAAAATATTAAAATAAGGCAGATATAATTTAGAACTTTTTTAATTTTTAATGAGATATTAATGAACAACGTGTGAACAACGAAACTTAAATTTAATAATTTATAAAATATGATAGTGCATTCGTACAACAGGCTTACGGTAAGGAATAGCACCTGTGAATAGCACTGTTTACATGATACTATGCGTGTTCGACACAGAACAGTAAAAACCACAGAACATTAAAAACAAATAGAAGTACTATAATGTCATAATTACTATGAAAACCAGTGTCGCCAAACCCACAC
>CAJQZM010029111.1:0-19549 GCA_907164665.1 Colias nastes | reverse complement strand
CCTACGTGTTTCAATCTCAATCTCATAATGGGAATACAAACCCCATAACTTTATCCAATAATGTACAAAAAATATAATCTTTCCTCTTTATAATTATTATCAGTTTACAATTTGGAAACATTATAAAAAAGTACAAGGTAAATCTGACACAACTAAAAAAAACTATAAAATTACGAACAAGTATAATAATTAATTGTGGTGTTACAAACATGTGTCAGTATGTAATCAAACGAAATAAAACGGATAAAAAATTTGAGTTCGTTTTTTTTTCCAAACGAGTCATAGGTAACTCATAATGTATCAAAATGGTCAGCATGTTGGTGTGCTCATCATACAAACATTTCCAAATTCTAAGAAGGTTCGATAAAACGACTCTTTCGCACTTTTTCCATCTCAATTTATTGATTATGGAATAAAAATAGATTCTTCATTCCCTACTTTTACACCGTTAATGATTGTAGCTATAAACTATAATGAATATTCAAAAAAGGGATTAACCTACTGTCTAGTTTCCTAGTTTCTTTGTGTACCACTTAGTGACTTGACTCAAAAATCATGTTGTGTTATCCTGTAATTGTTTGTCACAATTGTCATTTTTTTTTATTATATTATGTATCCTAGCTATACGTATTGTTGTGACTGATGTTGGATGACCTAAATAAATAAAATAAAATAGGTCCATGCCTTGAGCGTCCATTCAAATAAAATTTGTACTCAAGTAAACTGAAGGTTCAAGGTACCTACATCAATGAGTTTATACCTAATAACAAATTTTAGCAAATTGTTTGGAACGTAGTATATTATTATTAGTCTGTGGTTTGGATAACGAAGGTGAACTGTACAAAAACTTAACAATCACAAGTCACAACATAAATTTACAAAGACGATTTAAGCGATGTTTTTCTGAAAATAAGAAAAATGGTCATTAGTAAGACGTTCGTGAGGCAGGCTATTAATAGCATTGATTTATACTTTATAGTAAGCAGAAACTTGTTTTTGATGACGAAGTATTTCTTCCTAGAGGCTTATCATCTATATTTTATCAAATACCAGCTAGTTTTCTAGTTTATTCTGCGGATTTTAATTCACTATAAAACTTAATTTCGGAGTAATTGCATAAATCCTAAAAAACGAATTAATTTAATTTTAATTTCATACACAAGTAGAACTAGATTATGTATTTAACTGGTTGCACAACTAACATTATTATAGACACCTAGAAATACTTTTAAAGGATAAATTTAGGTTACCTTATTTGATATTATCAAAAATTAAAATGGCCTGAGTTACTCCATATTATATTTAGTAATTCATAACAATCTTAACAGAACCACTCAAATATTTATATACATGTATAGGTACTTTATTGATACACGGAAAATGATCACGTGCGTCATCTGTTTCGTAGAGAAAAAAAACTGTTTACAGAAATTACATAATTACTTAATTATACCTACACAACTAAAATGGAAACTTGTACATACAAGTACTGGTACTGGGTACTAGAAAATAAAGGTTTACTTGCATTATACTAAGAAGATTAAAATGTTAGAAAATTGCGAGTAAAACCAAATCTGATGAGTTTGTTTTTTTGTTTGAACGCGCTAATCTCGGGAAACACTGGTCTAATTTGAAAAATTCTTTCGGTGTTGGATAGCCCATTTATCGGGGAAGGCTTTAGGCTATATATCATCACGCTAAGACCAACAGAAGCGGAGCCACGCGGGTGAAACCGCGGAGCGCAGCTGGTGTCATATAGGAGCACTAATTGCAATGCCTGCGTAATCCAGGTCACGGTCAAACTTTTACGTGGTTAAGTAACAAACATACTTTCATATTGTTTATGTTATATTTTGTTGATTTTACTATTCGTCTCGATAATACATAGTTCATGTATGATACATCATATACTAGAGGTCGGATCGCGAATGTGGGTCGCGATGTGATGTAATTTTAAGAAAACCTGTTATACATAATTACATAGTCGTCAAAATACTCTTTGGATATTCGGTACTAAGTTTTGGTACGATTGACCTAGAGTTAGAGTTTATGACTTATGTGTGTGATTAGTAATAAAATATTTATAAAAGCTTTAAATAGAGTTTACGTTTAAACATATATTTTTTTAGTTTTTTGTGTAGGAAAATCATGTTTTTTAAGACAGATAATATATTTTTTTTAATGTATCAAATGCTTTGATTAATTGAACTGAGCCTACAACAAAAACAGACAAAATTATTTTTATTAGACATCATTTATATTTTTTATGTCGATTAGAACATCTAAAGAAAATCGCTATTTAACAAAATATTATATTAAAAAAATCGCAATCGCAAATCATCATGATGCGTAAAAACATTTACATATTATGTTATTAAAATTAATGACGGTATCTGTAACCTCAAATCGTTACACAAAAAAGTATGACTTCCTCATTCTTAATATTAATGTATTTTAAAATAAAACAACTCATAAATATAAAATATTAATAACTATAAACAGAGTATCATATTATCTCGCAAAAGATTTACCTTGATTTTTTTATCAAATTAGATATTCTCGAATAGTGTTTTTAAGTAGAATTAAACTTAAAGACGACAGACAGATAGATGGACGATACAATATTATTTTGTATTCGAAAGTCAATCTGCTGAAGTCCTTCATTTCTTTTACCTTATATGGTGGCATTTACAAAGCGGTTGTTGACAAAAATAATATTGTATGATACAAAAGGTTGCGATGTATAAAAATCTTATTTTTCTACGCTTTTTTATAGCACACCTGAATATTTTAATACTATAAAAATTTAGCACTCTCAAAGCAACTAAGTATCGCCATTTCATAACTTGAAAAGTACTGTAGACGTATCCATACTGTTTTAAATTTTGATTGGCAGTGTTTCCTATCGAAGATTTTATTTTTATGTATGTAACTATTTTTAATAAATTGTGGTCATTATTATTGAAAATGTCTGAAAAAAATCATGCCAACAGGAAGCTTTCAGGTATAAGTCGTCCTTTCTCCTGTGAGACATAGACTAGGCACAAAGACATGGGCGGAAAGCTTATGGCTCAGCCAATTCTTATAAATTTTTTACAACTAGGCACAAAGACATGGACGGAAAGCTTATGGCTCAGCCAATTCTTATAAAATTTTTACAATTACATTGCTAGTACAAAAAGAGCTTTACAATACAGCTTTCAAGTTCCTGTCTCTATATAAACAACACAAAACAAGTCGAGTCCAAAGTCCACTAAATAATGAACATTACGACCTTGACAGTTCATAAGCAGAGGATCGAAAACCATAAGGTCCAGTGAGGTTTTATTTTTATTCAATTCTTTGCGAGATACCAGAAATTTGCAGAGCGTGATTTTTAATATCGATATTGCAAACGCAATCTTAACAAGTATTAGTAAGGTTTAAATTTCAATGTGTGATGTGTGAAACATTTCATATGCTTTTAAGATATAACTGGGCAGTAACAATACATATTGTGTATAATGTGTAATGTGTTGTTAACCTTTTGTACTTACCTACATAGTTATTTATACCCGTTCGTATTTTGGATTGCTGTAGGTAAGTTAGACGTTCCCATTACCTGCCTGTTGATTTTGAATCGTCAAAATCTATAATATAAAAATGAATCGCAAAATGTGTTGGTATAAGCGCATAACTCGAGAACAACTGAACCGATTTCGTTAATTCTTTTTTTATTACATTTCTTGAAGTACGAGGATGGTTCTTATGGAGAGAAAACGTAAAAATGTACCACGGGCGAAGCCGGGGCGGACCGCTAGTACAGAATGAAATTATCTACCACCGGTTCGGATACCAGAGAACTGCCCTGTTGTTCATTTCATGAATTTACATTTCCTACTTCCTTAATGTTATTATATTCATGAATAGTAAAGCTCTCTGAAATAATACGCTTTTAATATAAGTAAGATTTATTTGTATGCAGAATCTAGTCCTAGTTAATTTTTAATGAAGGAACATAAGGATATTTACCGGATCCCCTGCAAGAGGAGCCGCGGCCATAAACTAGCTAGTTAACAATAAATAGTAATAATTTATTACACTCACGTTGTCTAGTTGAATATTTTCACAAGTAAAAGTGTTTTGCGGTAAGCGGATTGTAATCGATAGCTGTATAAAATATTAAATGACTCCTTATTTAGAGATTGATTCAATATAATATCTGTTTATATATTAAAATGTTATTATGTAGGTACATGTAACCAATTATGTATGTTTGATACATTGTTGAAAATTTGTACCCAAATGACCAATAGATAATAATTTAATGTATTAACTATTAAGATATGTACTACTTATTCTTTTTATACAGGGTTACCGGGAAAGTCGTACAGAATATTGAAGGACGTTATTATTCAGGTCATTTCTGATCGAATTGGTCCCATAATATGGTATCCGAAACTTAACCGTTATGGAGATATTGAATTTTAAAGATATTTAATAAAAATATTTTTTTCTTTTGGCTTTTCTATCGATTTTTTTCGATTGGAGCTACTAGGGCTCGGTTTTTTTATGTTTCCAATTAGAAGACATGTCAATTAATAAAAATGATCAATAAAAACTGAACCTATTACTAACAGCTTCAATGACCTGAATAATAACGTCCTTCAATATTCTGTACGACTTTCCCGGTAACCCTGTATATTTCAAGTTTTATATTAAAGATTGAAGATGATAAATAAATCAATAAAATTAAAAGATAAATGTTAATCAAGAAATTTAAAATGTCTACCTTTAGGACAGGGGTTCCCAACCTTTTTTTGTCTACTGCCCACTTTAAGAATAAATTATTTTTTAACGCCCCCCTTTTTAAACATACTTAAAAACCGATAAGTACTTATAACTGATTATTGAAACGCAACTTTATAGTATTCGGACAGAGTATCTTTAAATCGAAAAAATCTATCGATATCATCTTTTACTACGCCCAGCACTAGAGCTAATACCGCGATGCTACGCACTTGTACGCACTACATTACGCGTTCTAATTGACGTGTTGAAAATGACTAGCGAATGCAGCCCGCAATGTATATTTTTGGGTAATGAATTATTTGAAGGACATTTTGAAAGACTTATACTAAAATATCGTTGTTTTTTTACTTTCCGATGAAAAGAAATGCTTCCTTTGTTTAAGTTAAGCACTTGGCTTCTTGCACGGCAAGTAATTACCGCATATGAAGGCATTTTCTCATAATTTTGTCGCTGCGTTCGCAGTACTTCTCTCCGTTGCAGATAGCGAGTGACTAAACAGCGCGATCGCATAGATGTGAGCAGTGCTCATATCCTTGGCGCGTCTGCCCCGCCTACAACGCCTTTCTAACCTCTTTTATATGTTCTGTGTCAAGAACAAGTATTATAGAACCAGCCGATTGATACAGGAATGTACAAATCGGATTATTTAACAGAAACTTGTTAAAACATGATTGCCCGCGGTCTATTATATCGAACCGAGTTTGAGCTATATCTTAATTAATATTAGTTGATGTACACAAGATGTCGACTCTCGAAGTCGAGAGCTCAGTCGGTGTCTAAGAGTCTTCCTAGCTAGGTAGATGAAATTATAAATCGACCCCAAAGCCCTACACAACGCCCCCTTTTTTTTTCTGGGTCTCTTACCGCCCCCCTTTAGGCCTGCAGCGCCCACAAGGGGGCGTTATCGCCCACGTTGGGAAAGACTGCTTTAGGATAACCTTATAAGATTTTTTGTAAGGTGCACGGTCTACAGCAAGAACCTAAATAAAAAGCCTTGCTACCGAAATATTATCAAGCCAACATTTCGCATATATTATATTGATGACGTAACTAGGAAGTTTCGAGGTGTTATCGAAAACGATTTAAATAATTTAATGAAATTATATTAATGTACCTATTATGCGACGAAATTAGTCTGGGATCGTAAAGTAGGTACCTAGTGCGTCAAATAACTTCCCAGAAACACGATATTGTTTGAAAACACTGACCCGTCCGTCCGCGTCGCAATGAATCGAAAACAGATGAAATATGTTTATATTTTCTACTAACTGCTTCAGCAGATGTTGTTCTGCCCCGTTGCCCCTTTTTCATGCCCTCTCCATAAGAACGTTCCTCATGCCATAACAAAAACATGTAAAAGATTGTCGAGCCGTTCTAGAGTTTTACGCTAAGCAACAAATTTAGAACTATTTTCTAACTACTTTCACAGATTCACTAATTTTTTCTTTACGCGTGAATATAAGATCTTAATTCTTAATGATCGTTATTAATTGTAATGATTATTACAATTAATAACGATAAGTAGTGAAATAATGTATTCTTAATGATTATTAAGAATACATTATTTCACTACATAGTATAAAACAAAGTCGCTTTCTCTGTCCCTATGTCCCTTTGTACGCTTAAATCTTTGAAACTACGCAACGGATTTTGATGTGGTTTTTTTTAATAGATAGAGTGATTCAAGAGGAAGGTTTATATGTATAATAACATCCATTAAATAGTGGAGAAGTACTGTTATTTTTGAGGTTTCTAATGTGATGTCGTAAAAAATTACATTTTTTCCGCTTACATTGCAAACGCAGGCTGAACCCTACGAGTTTTATCAAAATAATGTACTAAGTATTGTACACATTGAAAAGGTCTACAGAAAAGTCCGCGATGGTATATGTCTATCTCTTATGGATAACCCACAATAACTTTTTTTTGTCATTTACTTTTTACGACAAATAATGGCTAATTTTCGAAGCGATTTTAACCAATACAGCATTAATCCTTAACCAATTAAATACCTTGAATACATTGTTCATTTAATATAGATCTATATGGCCCTTTACACCGTATGATTTAAGTGAATATTTTCGAAGATATTACAGATTTAAAAATTGCGGGACGTAGCGTTTGCGGCGGTACCGGCCGGCCGCCGCGGTTGCGCCATTGCACCCATGCGAAGCATGGGCGGGTCGCTAGTTATATAATAAGTCTTCTGCGCGGTTTGAAATCAGGGTTATCAGGTACCTAGTGTGGCCGCGTCAACCTTTGTACCTAACAAGAAGGTGTTATAAGCATTTTAATATACAAATTAGATAAATAGGGTATGTTGTTTTATTTAAATAATTATTATTTTAACAAAAACTAAACTGCCTTCAAATTGTTAGAACTAGTCAAAAATATAAGTACAAAATGGGAACATGCGGAAGGCACCAGGTTTCAAATGAAAAAAAGAATCATAATAATCGGTTCACTTTGTCTGTTTGCTCTTCAATTATAAGTTTTTGTGTCGTTGCGTTTTTTTTTATTTTACATCCTCAAATTATATTTGATTCTATAAATAACTTATCTAGTTACATCAAACTGGGAATAACCACCTACTAATGCTACTAATTAGTAGTATTTCCATAAAAAATTATTCGTTCGACCAAATAAACTCTTCAGCTTTATAATACTAGTACTCGTATATTTTTTTTAAACCAGTTTATACTACGTAAGGGGAACTCCCATTTAACCCATGCTCGGTTAATCGAGTTTACCGCTAGACCACAAAAAATCTATGGATATACTACTGATTATCTACATTCTACACTAATCTATACTAATATTATAAAGCTGAAGAGTTTGTTTGTTTGAACGCGCTATCTCAGGAACTACTGGTCCGATTTGAAAATTATTTCGTTGTTAGAGAGCCCATTTATCGAGGAAAGCTATAGGCTATAATATATCATCACGCTAAGACCAACAGGAGCGGAGCAATGCGGGTAAAACCGCGCGACACAGCTAGTATGTGATAAATTCAAATATTGCTCAGTGAAAGGTAAAACCGCAGTATTTAGCACTTGTTATCCGTTCCCACAACATTGCATGTGCCAACGCGACCTGCATAGCTTACATCATAATATAATATCATCTAGCTTATAATACAGGGGCTTAATTTTTTGCTAACTATACAAATACTATGTGTTGTTACAGTTTATAAGTATTCGAGATTGATTTATTTGGGTCATTTCGAATATGGGCAATCAAGTTTATATATTATACATATTTAGTAAAGATATCAGTCTGATATTATGAATGTTTGTATTTCTTTTAATTCTTTAATGTCACTGTCTCTACTGTGTCGCTTTGCTTTGCTCTTATTTTTGTGTCTGAGATAGTTAGAAGGCTAGTGAGTGATATACCTACCTACTCAGCTACTTATTTACGATAGAAACGTAACTTATCAAAGCAAACGAACTACATTATTATTTACTTACTGACGAAAATAACAAAAATGTTTCGAAGCCAACTATTAAAACAATATAGGTACTTATTAGATAATTTAAAAAGATCACTTTTTAATTTAACCTCCTATTAAAATAATGCCATTCAGACATCAATAGCAAATATTTATACACTAATTAATTAAATTAATTATGCGAAGATACGGAATAGATGTCCCATTAAACCAGGTCACGGTCTGACCTTGACCATTATAATAATATGTAATATGCAAGTACAACCTTCAGGCTTCATCGTGTAGTTAACTTTTTTTATTTAAATTATTCTGACTTGTATTCCGCCTTTTTAACGTTTTGTAACTTCGTTAGTATTGTTACAGTTAATGATTCGTATGTATTATGTATGGAGATTAGTTGGACAAACAAACATTATAGCACATTATAGTTAGAGCTGTTAGACAGTAAACTTAAGACTTATGAAACAACATTTTTGTTGTATGTATAATGTTATTATGCTCTTTAGTTTCTTTCGTTAGTTAGTTTTTAAAAAGGACTCCTGCATTTGGATAAAATCATAATGTGAACATAGGGATATTATTTTATTAATTAGAATGCGTGTTCACGGTGGTTATTACGAATTAACTTAGTCTGAATGATAATAATATGTATAAATCTTTTTTTATAAAAATGTATAAAAGAAACAATATTTTATAATATGTCCAAGGATTATTGTCACATTATATAATATTATCTGTATAAAATAAATAAATGCAGTATCGACTTTCAATTTAAAATGACTACGTAATAAAGAAGGTGGCTTTGAATTTTGAAAATTATTATACTGCATAATAATATTACATTGAGAAAAATACAAAAATGCACATTCAAATAAAGGTCATTCTCAATAAGGTTAGATACCTTTGCCGATAAAAAGTTTAAACTTTGCATCAAATATTATGAGAAATCGAACTTCGATCTCTCTTAAGTCATAGCATATAACTTAACTACTGATCCACAAGTCATGTTTGTTGAGTATGAGCGTCACAGTAATGGGTAATGGGAACTATATTTTCTATCACCAAAATTTATATTTGTCATCAAGTTGTATCACCTTAATAAATAGATCTATCACCACGAAATATTTTCGATCTCAGATAAACAAAAATTGTTCCCAGGTATGAATTATCAAATTAATGTTAATATATGTGTAAAATAAGAGATCGATAACCAATAAAATTATATTGCATTACATGAATATAAACTTCGTTCTTATAATAACAGTTTTGTTACTTAAATAATAGCTCTGTGCTCAGAATGGTAGATCTGTCACCAAATAAATCGATTATCGATCCCTGACTGCGACTCCTTTTTATTTGATATTTTGTCACCAATACAGTAGTAACATTTTATTTCGTTCAGATATTAAATTAATAGTATTCGTTACCAATTTAATACATCAATTTATAATTTTAATGAAAAAATGATCAAAGGGGCGGAGACAAATTGGCGCGCTTTAAAAATTGACCAATGATGACCAAATGATTATTCAGTGGTTATCATTTTTAAGAATAAATATTGATTATTTTAACTTTAATTAAGTGTTTTATCTACTATTCTGCTAGCCATAAGCCAGCTATTTTAAACCAGCGCTGATTGTTCAGTGGTAATTATTTTAAACAATAAATATTGATAATTTTGACTTTAATTGTTTTATATTTACTACTCTGCTAAAAATTTTATTTAAATATAATTTATACTACCAGTGGAAATTTAGAACCTTGGGAGTCTAGTTAAGTAGCAGAATCTTTTGGTTGAAACGATGATGACAACCCTAATTTTTTATTTGAACTTAATGCAATTTTCTAGTAACATAATATGATTTATTGGTGATCTCTTTAAATTAGTTTGCTTAAATACTTATTAGGACACACCTATTATAATACATACAAAAACATTTATTTGGTACTAGACCTTATATCTCAGGATTTTAGGTGATTTATTGTGGAACTGATTTTGCATTGTTTGGTGACTACATTTTGGTGACAGATCTACTATTTTGAGGACAAACCCTATTATTTAAGAAACAAAAAACTAATTAAATTGGTGATAGCTTAAATGATACCCATGGGTAATGGAATGATGACAAAATGACGTTCAATTACACATGATTTTACGAGTCAACTATGTGTGTAGCCCGTAACGTTTCAATTTGTGGAAGATGGTTGTTCTTGCAGGATAATAATATGAATTTTTGATTAAATGTAGGTACCAAGATTGATAACAGCTTTATTTCAAATGCTAATTTGTTAAAAATATCTGTCTTTGGTCGATTGTTTCGGATTAGTATAATCTATAAATATAAATGCGAAAGTTTGTGAGGATGTGTGTGTGTGTGTGTTCGTTACTCTTTCACGCAAATACTACTGAACCGATTACAATGAAATTTAGCACACATATAGAGGGTAACTTGGATTAACACATAGGATAGGTTTCATCCCGGAAATCCCACGGGAACGGGAACTATGCGGGTTTTTCTTTCAAAACGCGGGCGAAGCCGCGGGCGGAAAGCTAGTACTGTATACACGACACTTTCAATGGATCGAAATAAAATCAGTTAAATCATTTCGCTTAACTTGTTTTAAAAGTTAATTAATTTTGACATTGTATTTCAAAATTACTAACAAAAACAGATCGTCCTTAATAGAGAAAAATGTAAATCTAGTAGTACCTACAATATTTATTTTAATAATTCCGATTTTTGTACATATTATTATGACTGTAACAATTTCTTGTAAAAGATACGAGTATAAGCAGAGTAGGTACATGTATTAGCAAAGAATACATAACACTGACGTAGTGTGTCACTACTCTGACACAATACGTCAAATTAGTATGTCAGTGGCGCCATCACTTTTGCCCTTACTAATAATCGCACTATCAAAGCTTTCTCCACAGTTGACAGATATATACGTACATACAGTTAGGAAACTAAGCCCCTGCGATGAAATTATGACATAAGCACTATTATAGCTATAGGGCTGTTACCTTTTTGATAGTTAACCGACTTCAAAAATAAAGGAGGAGGTTATCAATTCGGCCTGTATATTTTTGTTTGCTTTTTTTCACTGTTGATTTTGTGGTAATTTTGAGATTAAAACCCGTTAAAATACAAAAATGGTGTAGCCTAAATATGAATTTACAAGAAGAAACAATCCGAATAAATATACCTTGTAAAAGTAAATACCTACGTTTTTTTCAGTGCTATATTTCGTAATCTTGTTTTGTTATGGACGCCGAAGGCTATTTAATGTACCTAAATTATTTATAATGCTTGATATTTGTATAATACATATATTCAATAATTATTTTAAACCAGAATTAACAATACTTGTATGTAGGTCTTAGATTACAAAATAAAAGGCAGATGGAGCATGACAATCATCCATCGCCCTTGTCAAAGAAAATACGAAATCAAAAACGAATACGAACCTCCGCCAGTGCTATAGCGATTCTAGTGTCATGCAATACGTCAAAAGGGGTTTGCTATTTTAGTAAAAAAATGCTGTCTTGTGATAATAAAACGCTGTAAAATTTGTTCCGAAAACAAACAAAAAGATAAAACATCGTTTTACAGGTTTTCTATAGATTATTTGGCTTATTTAATTTTGTATACAAATAATAATTTTACATATACGAAGGAATACAAAACTTCAACGTATGCTGCCAGTATTTTGAAAATGAATTTGCCATTTTTATGGGTAAAACGGTAAAATGATTAAAAGATCTTCGGGGTAGTGCTGTTGGATTTTTCGATCGTGAATGTGATGCGATTGTATAGTGCACTAAAGGTTCATGATAATTATTAGATCATTTAAATAAGCATAATATGTACTTTTATTTTTGTTACTTTTATATAGCTTAAAAACGTCAGAGTCGTTTTCGCCCGCGATATAATTCATTTGAACTCCGTGATGGATATGACAAAATTATTATTATTCAGGAATTATATTTATTTATTATTTTATTTTTATTTATTATCCAGTTAAGCAGCTGACAATGTGGATGTCGAAAGGTGGTCACTGAAAATCAGTGTTAAGTCGTACCGCTATCCGCATTCATATATATTTTGAAAATAAAAAAATAATATAATCATTGTAATTTTGAAACATTTTTTTATGTAATTTATTTAATTAAAACTTGAATACAATTATTATGATCATATATAACTTTATTAGGTAGGTACTTTATCATTTATGTAACAAAAGAATTTTTACAATACTATAAAAAATTATCATAAACAAGAATTCATTTTAAAATTAAAATTAAAACCTGACGGCTAATTTATGTAGCTTATGTCACTAGCACCACTACCATAATAATTCAGATGATTGCAATGTCACCTCATAAATCAAAATCGGTTCAGCGGTTTATACTGCAGGGCGTGCCAAAGAAATATTATACATAGATACACTCGAAAAACATAAACCTCTTTCTTCCGTAGTCAGGGAAAATTTTGGGAAAATTTTCAATATCTGGTAACATAACACCCACACAGAAGCATCGTGTACGTACAGTGCAGCGGCGAAATGACAGCACACATAGCTTTATGGAAATGACGATAAATTATTCGGTTTAGTTCGGCAACGCTCCATCTGTCTTTTATTTTGTAATCTAAGATGTAGGTATACCTACTAAATTATTTTTAAAACGATAAATTAAATTAAATTAAAAAACACAAAATATGCAAAAATAAATTAAAATTATTATTATACGAGCATAGAACCTCCACCTTTTTGTTTTAGGATGAAAAAGAAAATAGTTTGACAGGCTTAGTGCTTGACAAAGTGGTGACGTCACGTATCGATAAAAATACAATAATTATAATATCTATCTTTTTCTTCCCTAATATTTACGTAATTATGCACATAAATTTAAACAAGATTTTTTTAAGGTTTCCATTTTTTTAGATTTTTGTGCTCTTCTAGATTGCGTAAAAAATAGATGCGATCTTTAAACAGACTGGACTCCTAATAGTGACTATTGTAGCTATCATTTTGGTAGAAAATATGTCAACATAATTTAAAACTCATGCTGCCATATCTATAGAAATTAAAAAATAGTCTCTTTTTAACTTGTAGTCAGATACGGTATTTACAAATATATTTATTGAAAGGGCTACAAACTGAAACAATCGATATTTATTTAATGTGAATTGACATCACTTTAAACTTTTTTCTATACTACGTATCTTTGTCATTCAAAATCTATGGATGTGTCACCCGCTACTATCGATCCCCCTCAATACCCTTAGGATACTCGTAAACACGCTTGCTTGTGTGCGTGAGCCATTTCGGACGTTTTGTATGAAGTTTCCTTACTGTATGTATCTGTATATTGTGCTTTCTCTTTTTATTTGAAAGATTGGTATTAGTATGCAAAGCGAGGACAAAATTGATTTGCTTTACAAATAAACATCCCATGAACTTCGTACATTTCGTTTCCTACTAGGTAGGTAGGTTGAATGGTAGAGATTGTTGTTAACAAGGTCGCTCTTGTACAAACGACATCCTTTTTCTTATATTGTTATTATTTTTGTATTACTTAGCTTTAACAATAATGAATAAATACAACAGATCTTATCCGGTATAATTGCTATAAATAATGTTATATTTTGCCGCAAAAATGCATCACTAAGTGCTAAACACTACTAAGACAAATCTAACACATCTATGGTATAAATTCGTACAGTTATTTCCTCTACAGAATCCGCCCAATAATAAAGATAGCTACCTACATTCAAAAAAAATTAAAACAGCACTGCTTTTGACGCAGTTGGGTAAAATAGTCTGTCACATCGCGTGTCAGACTAGTCGAAGTCTAATAAGCGACACGATGCTTTGTTTACCAAGAAAACGATTGACCTATTTTGCTCCTATTTAAGGAAAAACCATTATTATAAGCGTGGAAAACTTCGCAATTATAGTTGCATAACGATTACTGTCTTTATGGTTATTTTTAATTATGTATTATGGAATCAAACGAGATTTTATTCTTCGTCCAAGGGCAAGGATTCGAAATGCTATGACATTTCAATTAAGCCTTGCTGATTATGAGCATTTATGTTTTAAAAAGGATATCATTAATATACCTATACTAAATGGTAATTATTGACTGATTAAATTCGTGTTGGAATTAGTTAAACGGTTTTGCTTTGGTTTTATAGATTTAAGTATATGTAAATACATTTATATTTATATACGAGCTGATGCACCTGACGTTTGCCGACTGTGTCGTGTCAAGTGGGATTTATCGTTAACTAGCTTTCCGCCCGCGGCTTCGCCCGCTTTGTCTTAAACCTAATAAATAACTAAAACCTTCCTCTTGAATCACTCTATCTATTAAAAAAAACGCATCAAAATCCGATGTCCGCGTCACAGTATTACAATATATTTTGTAATACTGTGGTAGTGTTGTTGCTGTAGCTTACTAGTGAAAACCCACGAAATAAGTCCAGATGTTTTAGAAGAAAACCCGGAAAATCAAAAGCTCTAATATTTGAACGGAACGAAAAAAATATTAGGTACCTACCTATGTCAGTTTTAATACCTCTATGATTCGGATTTCGGACATGGATTCCAATTACTTTAGTGGAAATAATAGTGTGAGAATTTCGCAGATAAGTACTTACATAAGAGTATTGTAACAAGTTATAGCCGGTTGTTGAGTTAAATTTAACAAAATTTTCATTTTTTATCACGTGACGTTTACACAAACATTGTATCACTATGTATATTATTAAGAATATTGTGCTAATAATCACTGAATCAAAATGTGTTTAATTATAAAACAAATATTTTCAGCCATTCTTTGATTTATGTATGAGGATATGTTTCAAATCAAATGTCAAACATATGCAAATTTAACTAACATGAATATTTTAAAATTCACAGGTTTTAATGTATCGTTTTTGGTTTGTAATAAAATTTATTTAAATTATAATAAATCTGTAAATGTACATATCTTTTTGTTTTGCTAATAAATTCGTTGACTCCTGTTTTTTACTTTTATAATAACCTTCCAATGTTATGTACCTACATTTATAAGGCAAGAAATCTGAACGTATTCAACTAGAATATTGTATACGTATGAATTTACTTCTGTATAAACTGTGTAAATAGATGTAAGCTGGAAGAGACTATTCTCCACAACACAGGGAATCCTAGTGTGGAGATTAGTGCATTGTATTATCAACAAAATATTTAAGTAACAATGAAGATTTTCGTATTTTTTTTTTGTTTTGTATTCATAATTCGCTACACTCTTCCCTCTCTTTATTTAATTTTTTTTTTTTTTTTATGTTAGGATTAGGCAAGCATTTGACCATCGCTTCGCCTGATGGAAAGCGACAAGCGTGGTCTAGGATGGAGCATGTTTGCCTATTCACATTTCTCTTGAATAAATCCAGATTGTAGTTTCTGGGAAAAACGGAAGCCGGAAAATTGTTCCACTCCTTACCAGTACGCATAAGAAAGGAAGAAGCGAAACGCTTAGTGCGTATGGGTGGGATGTCGATGACATAAGGGTGGAGACCGGCCCGGCGTCGAGTCGCTCGATGATAAAAAGGAGAAGCTGGCAACAGGTTATGCAGTTTTTCAGCACATTCGCCGTGAAAGATTCTGTAGAAAACCGCCAAACTGGCTACGTTCCGACGATGTTCTAGACTATGCAGTTTGCATGCGGTTAAGGATTCATTTCCAATGAGTCTAATCGCTCGTTTTTCGATGGAGTCCAAAGCGTTGAGTTGATATTTAGCTGCACCTGCCCAAAGATGAGAGCAGTACTCCACACCGGAGCGAACCTGGGCTTTGTAAAGGTTTAAGAGCTGTTCCGGTGTGAAGAACTCCCTCACCTTAGAAAGTATTCCGAGCTTCTTAGCTGCAACTTGTACTTTGGACTCAATGAAGCTCTTGAAATTCAGGCTAGAAGAGAGTGTTAAGCCTAGAAGCTCTAGCTCGTTGGATAAATTCAAGGACACATCCTGAAAACTGGGTGTTAGACCGAAACCAGTGCGCTTAGCTGTAAACAGACAAGCCTGTGTTTTTGAAGAGTTGAACCCGACTAAATTAGCTTCACCCCATTTAGAGACCGCTTTTAAAGTAAGATTCAACCGCTCAACCATAGCCTCTCTTTGTTCCACCAACACTTTATTGCCTGTCTGCGCTTCGGACGTATAACTGTCTACAACTGTGCTGTCATCCGCATACGCGTATATATTAGGACCTAACAAGTCGTTTATGTGTAGCAAAAACAAAGTTGCAGACAGAACCGACCCTTGAGGAACACCGGCGTTTAGTGGTAATTGATCCGACGAACAACCATCGATCACCACTCGAATAGAACGCTCATCCAAAAAGTCAGATATCCATTTGCACAGACCTGGACAGATCCCAAATGCCGGAAGCTTGTTGATAAGACCGCTGTGCCAGACCCTGTCAAATGCTTTGGAGATGTCGAGAGAAACGGCAACCGCTTCCCCAAGCTTCTCAACAGCAGATCCAAACATGTGGGTAAGGTGAACAAGAAGGTCCCCAGTAGACCTATGACGACGAAATCCGTATTGATGATCGCTGAGGAGATCGTTACCTTCCAGGTACCTCAGAAGCCTGTTATTTAGAATACGCTCCATTACCTTACACATTATGGAGGTGACAGAGATCGGCCGGTAGTTTCCCGGGTCACTGCGACTTCCTTTTTTAGGAATTGGTTGGACATTGGCTATTTTCCAAGACATAGGAACTTTACCAGTTTCGTACGATAGGCGTTACAGTCGTGTTAAGATCGGTGATAATTCAGGAGCACAATTCTTAAGCACCAGAGCAGGAATACCGTCTGGTCCACTTGCCTTATTCATATCTAGACTCCGGAGACATTTAAGGACCTCTTTTTGAGTGATACGGAATTCAGGTATGCTTAAACCACAGTGAGGTAGAGAAGGAGGTACCTTATTGCCAGCGTCCAGACGCGAATTGTTTGCAAAGAGATTTGCGAAGAGATCAGCTTTTTCTCTCGCACTATGGGCAAGTGCACCGTCAGGTTTTAAAAGTGGTGGTAGAGATGTTTTGCAGAAATTGGCTTCTACCGCTTTTGCTAGGGACCAAAAGGCTTTAGACCCAGAGGGGTAGGAAATAAGCTTGTCCCCAATTTGTCTGATTCTATTTAGGCGAGTCCTTTTGAGCGTTAGTTTGAAGGACTTAGCGGCTTTGTTGAAGTTTCTCTTTTTTGTTGTTATATCAGGATCTTTGCGTGCTCTAGCATCGGCCCAGGCTCGATATGCTTCGTGTTTAAGATGTTCAGCTCGTCTACAATCGGCATTATACCATGGCTGCTCTTTGCCACCGGAAGATACGTCTGAAAATGGAATAAAATATTCCATAGCCTGCCGTACAACGTCTTCAATAGCACTAGCACAGTTCGTCGGATCATTAGATGAGAAACATATTCGCCGCCAAGGGTAAGAAGCGAAAAAATGACGCATTTCATCCCAATCTGCTAAGGAATAACGCCAGATACGCCTAGTTTTCACAGTACTGGGTTCCGGTGGGGAATAGGTAGTTATAGCTTTTACAAGGCAGTGGTCTGAAGAGCCTAAAGGTGATGAAACACAGGTCGAATATCTTTCTGGGTCTGTGGTTAGCAAGAGATCCAGACAATTAGCCGTATGACCGTCAACGTCAGGTATCCGAGTTGCCTCTTTGACAAGTTGTGTAAGACCCAGAGACAGAGCGAGATTGTGAACTTCTTTGCCTGCGTGGTCGGTTTTCATGTAGGGAAATAGCCAGTCCTGATGACTGGCATTAAAATCCCCTAAAAGAACTAATTGAGCAGATGGAAATTTCTGTTGAACTGAGTCAGCGGTCTGGCTAAGATATTGGAAGAGTCGGGTTGTGCCTTGATCAGGAGTGTGGGAGCGATAAACAACGGCGTATATTATTTTGTCAACACCGATATCAGTGAGAAGCCAAAGAACTGAGAAATCCTTATTGTCAAGGTGGCGAAGACGTTTATAGCAGATCTTGTCAGAAATGTAGACACAGACACCGGCTTTTGCGTGAAAATTATGTTCAAGGACATACCCTGGATAATCAAGGTATGCCGTATCGGAAGGTGGTTTAATCTGTGTTTCAGTAAGAAACAGTAAATGTTGTCTTTCAGTCTCAAGGTGGTGATGGACAGGGTTGAGATTTGAGTGCAATCCACGAATGTTAGTGTGGTGCACTTTAAACGGGAGGAAGTGCAACCGCTGTATAAACTTTCTTTTTCTTTTGGACCTTTTCATATTTTTATATTTAGTGTGAAGTGTGAATAGACAGGGTAATTGGAAGTTGGTCGAGATTTAGTGAGTCGGTAGGTCGAAGCAAACATCAGAAGTATGCTGATGGGGGACTAGCTTGGAGACTGCGGGGACGCCCGTACCCCCCCAGTTATCGCCATCGGGTCCTCCCGTCCGGTCGCCAACCGGCACGATGGAGCAAAACTGGGATTTTTCGAAAGCGGCGGGGCAGCCTTTCGTAGGTGGCTCTCCTACTACTTGGGCCCCCTACAACTATCGGTCGGCCAGCGGTCAACCGTGCTACGGATCCCGCTACCCTCCAAAGCTAGGCACCCGGCACACTAATAATGCCACTTCATAAAACCGTAACTCACCAAACAACTAACCAGACCCAACCCCCGAATGGCTACACCGGAACTCATGCCGGAACACGAAACCGCTTGGCGGCATGTCTCTATCCAGTGGGTGGTTGCGAGCCACGACCGAAGTCTCCCACCAGTTGGTTGCTCATTTGGCACTACCCGGGGTACACGTGTAGGGAATCTGGAGTCAAAGCCTACGGACGCGAGCAACAGTGTACCCCAAATGTGTAATAGGTACCTACCTAAAAACATGTAAGTTTTAAAGATATGACTTGTATTGCAAACTGTGTGACAATGTTGTTTCACAAGAATAATTAATAACCTGCGATCTTAATAATCACAAAGAGCCATGGGAATTGTTATTTAACTCATAAGTATTCTCGGAAATTAAGGCTCTTTTTAAATTGAAATACTTGATTATCGTTCTTTTCGAGATCCTTCTAAGCTATATTTGGTAAAAAATATTATTTTTCGTTTTTTGGCGCCAGCGACAGCTTTGAATTTAATCTTCAAGTGTGTTTGCTTTCAGAAATCAGAACCATATCTTTGTAGTTAATTATAATTTTAATATTTTATAACTAGAAGAATACAATAAGAATCTAAAACAGAAAGGGTCAATGAAATTGATTTTA
>CAJQZM010029110.1:0-13834 GCA_907164665.1 Colias nastes | reverse complement strand
GTTTGTCGATTCCCTTCGATGTCATTATAAACGGATTCCACTGTATTATGTATTACATTGTGGAAGAGTTCTAGGATAACGAATTTACGAATCTATAATCACGCATTTAAACTCCAATGTCGTTTTATTTGCAATAGTTGAAATATTTTCAACAGTCACGCCAAACTTTTATACTCATAACGTCATGTTACAATCAAAAGGCAGCCAGTTAAAACAGAATTTCAGTTGATATAAATTTTCCATTGAAACTGTAATTAAAACTCGACACAAATGTGTCGCAGCTCCAACAATAATATTGTTTCAGCCCGCATATTCAAAAGTTTTCGTGTCTCCTGTCCCCTCATTACATATACGTCTCTACTGAGTGTGAAATTACCCAAAATAATGTGCGCTCTCCAATTGTAAACGCTAGCTTTTGAAGGATGTTATTGACTATTGTATAGCAGTATAGTATTATATTATTATCTATATATCGAATAAACATGGAAAAGACTGGATTGACCGGAAGAAATGTGACTGAATGATATGATTCGTAGGCATATGTATTATCATCAATGTATTAGTATTAATAGAATTGTACTTATTTAAGTTTATCCTTACACGGAGAAAGATCAGGCAGAGTAAGCTTTTCATGATTGGTATCAAGTCTTCATTGTCATGTGTTTTGGCGAGTATATGTTGATGATTTTGCTTAGATAATTCTTGTAGCCTATAAAGTTTATACTTTATGGTAATAAAAAATTTGTGTCTATACGTACTTGGCATATGATAATTGCAATATAAATATAAAAGTGAATAATAATACTCCTATTATAATATAGAGATAATATATCAGGACTTGCGTTGAAAACTAAATACCTGCAGGAAATTTTATTGTACTGTAAGCTCCTACGTAAAAAAAATGTGTGCGTGTACTAGTGTACACACGTAAGAAGTGAAACTTCTTTATGACCTTATTTTTCAAAAAATAATTTACTATATGCAACTCTACCGAAATACGTCGAATCACGCGTGGTAGGGATAAGAAAAAGATGGCGCGTAACGGAAAAATGTCACGCGTAACAAAAAATGTTACACTAAATTTTTTTCCAACCCCGATAAAGAAGTTTCACTTCAACAAGAGCTACAATATCTACCTTCATTCTATTGCCCCGTGTAACACGATACACTCATTAGCGTATCGTTTCAAGTGTCCGTGAAATATTCACATATTTTCTTGCTAAAATAATTTCAATATTTCGTTTCTTGTTAGCACACACTCCGCGGCCGGTAATTAGGTCAGCGTTCGTTCAACACAACTGAAAACTTTTGCCAACTATCGGCAACGGTATGTATCAAAGAGAACGCCACGATATGAATGTTCAATGATTGCTTTTTGAAATTGTGTTTTTTCAAAGGGCTGTTAAAAATTGTTCGAGCAAAGAGCGCGGCGCGGTTGTTGCTTTTTAGTTTGTTCAATACTTCACTGCAGGATAATAATTGTCTTTGTTTCGTTTGGTTTTTGGACGAAAAAATATTGTCGTTAATTGAGACGAAATTATCGAAGAATCTTTAAAAAATTGAGTAATTATACAAGAGAAATTATAACGATAATTTTTAAAATGATGACAAACTTTTTAGAGGAATATGTTCTTCTATTTTTTTCAAGTTATGTTTTTAACAATGAAGACGATTTTTAGACAAAAAATTGTCATTCCACTATTGTTATTCAAGTTGTTTTCGTAGAACACATTGAAACAATCTGAAAATCAAAAGCTCTCCTTGACCCCTTTATTCCCCAACACATTGCAAATCGCATGTACGCAGCGTTCATAAATAGGAATTATGTCCCATAAAACACATTGTCGCTTTGGTAACTAGTTCAAATATAAATTTGCGGTAAGTGGCCCGGGCTGGGTGTTAGCGCGGTTCTGACTTGACATCGTGTAACTTTTCAGTGGACGATTTTACTTAAGGATATTTATGTGTTAGAATTCCAGTTTTGAAAAGATGAATAGATGGGGAACGAACATATTTGATTATCATTAGAATTCCTACCATATGTTTTTACCACTTATGTATTTAGCTGTTTATTACGAAATTAAATATCATTGCATATTCAAAGTAAAGGACATTGGGCACAATCTGACCCGTTTTGTGAAATGCGCGTACAAAAACCAAACTAGGTTTTAATTGTTAAGTGAAACCCCACTTTCAATAAAATATATTTTTTTTCTTTATATACTATGGGAGTAAAAAGTTACAGTACAATAAAAAATCTATGTTTTTGTGAGATATCCTTACATGACATCCTCAATTATGAATTGAATCACTGGGTACATTCGACCAGACTAATCGCTAATTATCGATTGCGAATTATCTGCTGAACGCACCCAAAAATTCGATGACTTTCAGCGGCTTGCTAGCAATCGGACACCGTTTTTTTTTTTTTTTTTTTTTGTTGTTTTTTTTTTTTTCACCTCCAGCCATCAAGGACAAATAGATGCACCGGCGGCCTTTTTACATGATACAATTGTACCTCTATAGACATTGACCACATTGAATAAATCATAAAATAAAAGTTTATTTTTAAGTACTTATTTTTTTTTGTCCATAGTCCCTACATTAATATTTGATTAACAGTAATAATTGTTGACGCAAAATAATGAAAAGTTATTAATAATATGTAATTAAAAAGATAATTATTAATAAAAAATATATAGACTTGGATAATACATTTTTTTTTTATTCCTGACTGACAGTACCCACATTAATGCGACCCATACTATCGTAAACTAGAGACATTACTCTGTCTATTCCACCCTATTTCATTTCTGTACAGCGTGGGTATAGTTTTCATACTATGGTGCCCAGTGACCTTTACACTTTATTGTTTCTATTTCCCACATTTAAGAGTTTAGAATACTAAATGTTTTAAGAAGTACTGACTAAACAAAAACCTCATATAAAATCAGTAACACAAACACGCATCTCATTAGCAATCAAGCCGGTATAAATCTACCCACATTAACTTTTATAGCGTGCATCGCACATGTTAATCTCGACGAAAAACTTACGTTTCGATAAAGCTAAGAACCAAGGAGTATTTGCTTTACCCGGATCCCGGATAGTGGATTTACGGGATACGAATGTTTATTTGGTAGGCACTTAAATTTTATCGGCCGATTCCTGTATGGAGTTGTTTGTACAGGGGCGGCTTTGGTGCCTTCACTTTGGAGCGTGTACATGAAACACCTGACGTTGTTTATTGTTTATTTGAATAGATAATATGATAGGATCGCTTTTTGACGTGATGGATGGAGGTGATGGATTGATATATGAATTGAATTTGTAACAATGTTTATGTCATATTTGTGAAATTCAAACAACTATATAGAGTAGAGGAGACTGGATGAACGTTATTTTGATACAAGTACCTACATCTTCATGTCCTTAAGTAGAACTTGTAAATTTTTTGTGTTCGCTAATTTACATGCGTCTTAAGCTGTATCCAGCATGATACAGCAATTTAGTATCAATCAACAAACTATAGAGATGATGTCTTAAAGTTAAAATAATTAGGTATTCTAAACATCTTAACCGTTAATACCTCACAAGTCCGCCTCTGTTCAGTTATCGAGGGTAATATACATCTGCGGATCGAAATATACGGCTCGTGATAAAACGCACGCGCTTCAAGAACTAATGTGGGAATTTTCCAGTTACCCGCCAAATTCTTCGACGTTTAAATATGGCTTCAAATATGATTTCTATATTTATATATTGGAGATAGAATGTGGTGAATAATTTAGTAATGATAGAGTGGGAGTTTGGAAGAGCTTATGTTTATCTTTTTCTTATTTGTAGATTATTTTCAAGTCTTCTCAACAACAACAACACTTCTCTCTAGTAGGTATGCTATTGTCCATTAAAATGTTCGCTTAATATCGTAATTACAATACACCTTAAAATAAAAAGATGCCTATTTTCTGCGGCAGTATAAATATGTTTTTTTCAACAAAACAGAACCTAGCGAAAATGGCATAGCACAAACAATAATGCTAACATAAAGTTTAAGTCCTAAACTCATCGCTGTTTAATTTTTGAAGAATATTCCCGTTTTACGATCGGTGATTATTAAAAGTAATGCCATCAAATATGTCAAAGCTTCTCATATATGGCGAAATTGCAGAAAGATGCCATAAATATTTAATGGCCAAAAATTACGTCTAGCGAGCGAATAGTTGATGTGGACAATAAAATTTTTTGATGGCCAGACTAAAAGTGAATTACATAGTAATGTCTGTGGTAATGTGTTATTTTGCTATTGAAGTTTCTTTAGTATTAAGCTTAAAGCACTAAAGTTAGTGTTAGTAGTCAAAAGTGTTATTTTTGTTCTACTTGTATAAACAATTCAAATTATTTTCAATTCTATCTTTATTTTGAAGTGAAACATCGTTAGGCGCGTTGAGAGTAAAATTTCAAGGTCGCGTCATGGCAATACCGTCACGTCATGGAGTAAGGCGACGATTTTGGTATTTTTGAATCTTGCCAAAGAAGTTACATCTCTGACACGTGTGTTCGGCACACGCTTTTTTTTGTTATGATTTGTGTCAATGTTACTGAAATTCGTAAAAGACATGATGAAGGCAAAATCTCATATCCCATAAAATATAATTTAATATAATATTACAAGGAATTAAAGAAAGTAATATAGGCGAAGGTTTAAGACGATTTGAATATCTCTGAATTAAATGTATAAACAGATAAGACAAGGTTTCAAATGATACGTTTTCATGTAATCGAATACGATACAAATATTATATCGCTGAACCTTCAGTTCTTTATATTGACTGTATTTACGGAGTTTGCAATTTGTTTCAGAAAACTGATTAAATTTGAGGTAAAATCAAAGGAATCGTTTCATGGTACGTGTGCACATATATCATTAAACAAAACTTCCCATGTCAAAAATACATTTTAAAGTATTAATTTGTTTAGTAATTAAACGTGTTTTTTTATAAAACAGCATTCAAATTAAACAATCCATACTAATATTATAAATGCGAAAGTAACTCTGTCTGTCTGTCTGTCAATCACGCCTTAACTACGGAACCAATTTGCATGAAATTTGGTATAGAGATATTTTGATACCCGAGAAAGGACATAGGATAGGTTTTTATCCCGGAAATCTCACGGGAACGGGAACTATGCGGGATTTTCTTTGACTGCGCGGGCGATGCCGCGGCTGGAAAGCTAGTAATTTATAATGTTGTTTAATGTATTTGTGCTAAAAACTACTATTATAATGTCCAAAAATTAAACGTTTAAGTAAAAATAAAGTGAAAATGTTCAGTCATTTTAAAACTAAATGCTCCTAACGGAAGAACCATTTTGTTGCTAATTGCAAAAAGGGCAAAAATTTCCTTTCTAGCAACATCAAAATATCCAGTCAGTTCACCGAAACAAATGTCTCTCCGATTAAAATTTGCGACCTCGTGAATGCAAAGGCATACAATATACATGCAAATGTATATATTTGAGCATTCTTTAATAACGTGCACAAACAAAATAACATATTTACTGCAAAAGTATGTGAATTATGTGTGGTCTTTGTTTGGATAAAATTTAGAAGCTCAGTAAAAGGTTTCTGTTGTCCATTTGTTAATTTTGGCCTGCTCCCAGCTAAGATAATTAGCTTACATTTTAACTGGGGCAATTTGAAACGAGATATAGCTATTACGGTGCCAGATCTTGTAGTTCCTGATGTATGGGTTGAGATAAACAATTGTGTGTTCTGTATTTGATTAAGGAATTTGGTTAGGTGCGATTAGGTGTTGCATTGAAATGGACGTAACAATTAAATACTTATGTATATTGCTACTATAGTTGCGTCCTGTACGTACTAGATAAACATTATTTACTTTATAAACCATGTTGTGGTGTCGGGTACTAATAGATCGAAGTATTTAATGTTATGAAGTTCGTAAAAAAATATATTTTTAATGCATAAAACTGCCGAATAATCTGCAATATATTAAGGTAAAACTTATTAACTTATCATAAACACTATCTTGTATAAAGCTATCGTAATTTTTCTTTTCAATGTCTAATACTTTATCAGTAAGTTTATGAAACAATTTCCAACGTTTAACGAATAAAAAGTTTTTTCAATAAAGTTCTGTAGTGGTTGGTCGCAGTCCAAATAGTTTCAAATTAGTTCTACACACTTTTGTTGCAACGGGTTTCATGTGTTTACTTATATTACATAAGTTCTTAAAGTACATGATATTCATTCTATACGACTATAATATTATCTAGTAAGGTTAGAGTATGGAGCCGCAACTATGTCGAAATTACAGCCGTAATCCAGTCTACTAATTGCAATTTGCAAAGAGATTCCCAAAACGAAACAATTAAGTATTTTTCTCATATCTTAGAAAAGGTCGACAGTTTTCTAATGCTCAGTATGTTTTGTAATGCGAAAACTATTTCTTCGAATAATTGCAATTATTATTCTTTATGAACAAGATTTTTTATATCAGTCTTTTTTTCGTCTTTAGTTATCGTTTTACACTGTTTGCCCTTAAAAAAGTGTAGTAAGATAATGTTAAGAAAAATAGATACACTTTAACTTGAAACATATACAAACATATGCTGTATGTCTGTAAAATATAGGCGTTGTTCACTCATTGGCCACTGAGTGAGTTACATTACGGAACGCTACGAAGAAACATCAATCATCGTTGGGGCAACGGCTTTTATAGTGGACGACTAGTGTCTGTATTTATTAATATTTTTACTGTATGAATTTCATACAGTTAAAATAGTCGGTGTTCGAAATCGAATAACGCGCGTTTTAGTGTACACATAGAGTAGAAACAGGCATTTGAAACATCATTACCTATTGCAGTAC
Organism: Colias nastes; assembly: GCA_907164665.1. Taxonomy (NCBI): domain Eukaryota; kingdom Metazoa; phylum Arthropoda; class Insecta; order Lepidoptera; family Pieridae; genus Colias; species Colias nastes. The sequence continues at coordinate 6,939 of CAJQZM010029110.1, read as the reverse complement.
AAAATAACAACATACTGTAACAAACACATACGATAAGATATCATTTTTTGAAAAGGTAACTTGAAAAGGTTTTTTGTTCAAGTCATAACTGTATCATTAGAAGTAGCACAAACATTAAAATACCTATATCTTTCGATCAATTGAATACATAGGTAAAAATTATTGTACTGTTGGTAATGGTGGTAAAGAGTAAAACTATGTTATAACGATACAAAAATGCTTCTAGAAGTAATCAAGTTGAATAAATAAATGTTTTAGTTTACTGAAATAAAATTGTTATACAGCATTTATAGGTCGAATTGTCGTAATTCTAATGAAATTTATTTTATCGTGTCGTGAGCTGTAAAAGTGCTTAGATCGTGGAAATTGAATAGTCGTCGGCTCTAACGTGATTATAGAGCCATCTACGATTGGCTACTAGGAACGCCTTCTTTTGTAGCACTATTCAATTGATTTTATTGTACAATCAAGAATAACTTATGAAGACTAAACAATTAATCAATTTAAAAATAATTAAGTAATCATATCAAGCGAATAAGAAAATTAATTTATCTCACAACCTTCATCGCATATAATATATAGTGTAGTACCTATGTCTTTTGTTCATCTTCAGAAAATCGGTGAACTTTTAATTCTTACAAAAACATACTAATCAATGTACCAAGAAGACTTTTAGAAAATCATACTCATAAAAACTTTAAAAAGTGCTTCGTTGTTGGAATCAATAAGATTGTCTTTTTCTAATTATTAACGTTAAAAGCTTTAGTAAGTAAATAACTTTAAACGTTTATTGTTAAAAGAATATCGAACAGTTACATAAAACTAAATTCATTATTTTATTAATTACAACTTGAGAAAATGATATTCAAGTACATTTAAAGTTTCAACGAAGATAAAAACAAGGTAACATAAAATCAGCATGTACGTATGTAAGATTAATATTTTCACAAGCTAAGTCTTTGCGGCATTGTCTGCCGTTCAAGACGCGGGTACGAGCTATTCGCCGCACGTACTCCACTCACCTATATTTGGATCCTGCTGGTTTGTAGTCTGACGACGGATGTTACGCGATCTATGAAGAGTAGATGTGGTAGTTTTTGTTTAAATTTTTAAGAATAGAAAAAAATCGACCACGAGGTGGGATTAGAACGCGTACATCGCCACGCCAGGGTGAAACCTAACCTCTTGCCTTACCTTAAAAATTCTTATTTATTTGCAATAATAATAAGCATTTGAAGGCTATAAACTAAATATCAAATTCTTTAGTAGTTTTTGGTAGAGAAAATTCTTATGCGTTATCACAAAATTTTAAGTTATAATTTTCTGTGTATCGGCAGTATCTGCTAAATATCGGTTTTAACAATCAAGTCTTTGTCTCTTTACCAGGAACGGCATAGGTCCTGTCTTGCCTTCATTAATAACGCAACCAACTTATACAATAGTTGAATAACATTTTGCTAAATGTTGCAAATAATGAAACCGATTGAACTACCTCGAATGGTTAAAAGATTTTGCAAGAACACACAATAAGTAAGAAATAACATAAGTGTGAAGACTCCATATTTGATTTCTAAATTATATATTCGATTTAAAAAATATTTTATACCGTATCCGAATATCGTACTCGTTGATTCTGAGCGTATATTCTGTCGCCTCGAAGAAAAATGTTTCGGCGGGAGAGGGGCGTGCGTCCTCTGTCTGAGTTACCTGCCGCCTGCGTCATTTTAGAACATTATGTGTGACGCATTTAAAGTGAACTACTATTTTACACTTTTTTGTTACAGTATAGTCGATCTAAAATATGTCGCAGGAAAGATATGTTTTAAAGGTGAAGGTAAATTTCGAACAAGAAAAGAAACTACTATATATAAATAGTTTTAAAATGTCGTGCCCGATCTTCCATTGAACCAATATTTCAAATCGTACTTTCATTTATCACGGCTATTAGGTACCTACTATGTGTATTGAAATTGATATATTATAATATACTCATAAAATAAAACATAATCCAACAGTCCGACATCAGCTGCATCCATTGTTTCAATTTCCACGATTTCATCAAGCTTACATCTTCAAAAATTCATACCCCATTTCAGTTGGTGGAGTTATTACTTATCGTTGATCGTAATTTTCGCAATTGTGATAACAGTTGCAGCCTGCAGCGCTTACTTCGTAGAGCCTTTTATTTGCAAATGTATGATATTTTCATTGCATAAAAAAAATGTAGCTAGACGTTGTGAATAATGAATCGATGAATGTATGGATTAGGTTTCGGTAAACGAAAATGTTTTCCCAGTTTATTAGTGGATTTAAAAGAGCTTTGAATTTTTTAAGTTTGCTTTCTGATGTGCTGTAGCTTTTTAGTTTCTTATTGTATGTTTAGTTAATCTCCTTAGTGGTATTCGGAAAGATTAATTTTACATTCGGATTTATGATATTTTATTAAATTATTTTACATGAATTTTCTCTTTATCTAAATGGGTATTTGAACAAAATTACCATATTAAAGTGTCAGAGCACAACTGGTATTTTATTACAAGAGCGTTACATTTATTACAGTGTATACGACGGTCCTACAACTTAATATTTAATGCCTAGACATTACTGTCACATTAGCTTTGTCGCAGAGCCTGCTATTATACCGTCACCGTTTGTTAATTCATGTCTGACACAATCTAAGTGCGTACTTAAATAATTATGCTCTTTCTCTCCTCTATACAGTACTTACATCGTCCACGAAGTATTCCCAGGGGAGAAACAATAACAATAAACGTGCATATTTATTCCCAAAAGCAATAAAAGGCCAAAAGGTCAAAACGCGAACAAATAGCCGATGTGACCCAAATTATCCGAGCGTCGTACCGTACCACTTAGCCCGGGATAAATCACCACTATAATAGTTTTTCCTGGGCAAAATTATTGTTCTTTTGGCGCCAACCTCGCCTGTATTGGCGGGTTATTGAAATTTTTTATGTAGACAATATAGAATGTGGAAATAAACTGTAGAAGGAACATGCACGTATTTATTTGATATATGTATCGTTATTATATTACAATAAAATGCGCGAGTTTTTGGTGAATATTCTTAACGTATTCTATCACACAATAGATTGGATCTATCTAGATTGCTTCAATCTACCTGCAAAAGCACACAAACTTACGATTAAATTATCCACAGTAAAATATAAATAACTATTTAGATCACCTGTTAAATAATTTGCAGAACAGGGCTAACTGGTACTAAGAACATAGTTGTCAGTTTTATAAAGATTTCCCCGCACAATACATTTACCGCCTTATCCCGACTGTATTTTGTCGACGGCAATTAGGACTCAAATTGCCTTCTGGAGTTAAGTCGACTAATTACCGCTGCAGTCGTATTCGCATTGAATAAGTTCTCATCGAGATAGCCTGCAGCTCGAATGTTTTCAAGTGCATCTCGCCAAATTGATTCATTAATAAATCTAGAATTAGTTACTATTCGTTTTTACTTAAGCTTATAGAGACGGGAATACGTATAAGTGGACGTTTATAAGCATGAATTTATTGAGTTGTATACAAATTTATCTTAGTGTTTTACTTATTAAATTGTTTTCAGCAGTCGAGTCGACTCCTACAGGCGCTAAATTTCGTGAGACGCTATTAACATAATAGGATATTTACATTAAGCTATCGCATTTTGTAAAATGACAATTTATCCAAAGCCCCGCTTTTTCTTCCATCAAATATTCTCATTCTCCTTGAAGTGTCAAGGCCAAGATTGAAAATGTCACTTACTTCTCCAAATCTTATTAGAAAAATAAAATTCTTCGCTTTTCATCGTCATGTGAATTTAAATCACAGACAGTTCAGGCATAGATCACATTTGATTATTTAAAATTTTATGACTAACAGTTAACCTTACCAGATTAAATTGTGAAATCGGATTTTGGATAATAATTAAAATTAGTTTTTTTCTTTTACAGGTAAGTGTACTGTATAACAATTATGACACGCTTCTCACGAATAAAAGGTAAGTGGAAAGATTCTCAAACAATAGTTTTCTTTTCTTTTCAAATCCATTGTTTGACTTATTATTAGTTAAAAGATAGGCATTGTCTTAAAGAAAGTGTCGTCCGTCCGTATTCCTATTTGCTTTATTTCGGAATGACCCCAAAACCTTTTTTCTATGACTTTCTAGCTTGCGATCGTGCAAGAATCCAACCCTGGCCGATTTAATTGTGTTTTAAAACCTTATACAATGATCTTGTATATATCACAGTAATGCGAATGTACCTATATGTACTTTTTAAAAAGTAGACACTTTAATGACAAACGGTGGTACTAAATGCAATGCAAACGTCGGAATTCTTCCCCTTCATATATTTTAAGTACTCAAAATAGCCAGTACCGTATTTCAGAAAGATTACTTTTTCAACAAACAAATATGCTCTTCCCCAACGAACTTCGCAGCAACATTAATCGGATTATTGTTCACAATCACGATTAAAACGCGGTGATTTATTAATACACGAGCAAGTTTTACGTCCATTTATTACAATCATAATCTAATAACGACGATAAATTCCCATTTGCGTTGCGGTTGCAGCGAAATAATTCGTATATCTCAAGTTGGCTGACCGTTCCCGGAGATCAAACGGCCGTAGCCTGGGGTGCAAGCAAATGAGCTGTTTGAACGAAGCCGTTGCAGTGAATGCAGTAAAGGCGTCCCTAGACGGTAATGCAGCATGACGTGGCCATGCATGAATGAACGTTTAGATCGATGATTGAAATGAATGACATGTAAACTACGTGCTCGTAGCTGTTTGATGAAGCTTTCTATTTTCAATACTGTAAGTAAGCCTGGTATGCATGTTGCTGGCATGCAAAAGCGTTTCATGCAATATATTCAGGCTGGACATATCATGCTATCTATATACTAACATATATATACTATCGTGTTGGGACTTCCTAACATGTGGCTCTTTGCTGGCTTGATGACTTTGTCGCGCATCTGATTAGCGCTTCGGACTTCAGGGTTGTGGTAGACTGACCGTATTATAATGGAAACAATTTAAATCTGGAGTACAATCTTTAAGTTGCTTTAATCAAAATGTATGATAATAGGTATGTCGACGACGCTGGCGTACGGTAAATATCGAAGAGATTATGTATACGCCAGTTATAATTAATGTAAATGGAATTGTATTAACCAAATAAATAAATTTATTACTAAAAGATCATCGGACGGCGTGTGGCCAATACAAACATAATCATACAAACTTCGAATATTAGTCATAAAGTAGGGTAGTTTTAAAATATTGGCCATGCAAGTTAATTGTTTGTTATAAACATGTCAACAAAGAAGCACGCAACATGGTATGTGGTACCGTAATGTGTTAATTCTGTCCAAACTGTTCTGTAGACTAATTATGAACATAATTTAAATTAATTTACCCACAAAGGCTAATTAAATAAAAAATGTTTTTAAGGTAGGTGTAGGTAGGTTTTTACCTCAATTTAATTTTTTGATAGTAAAGTGTATAAACCTCTGTTGACTGAATTTCTGATATTGATCTTCTGATATTTTCGATAAAGTAAGTAAGTTAGGGCCGGATTCACAGCTATATGATATGTTTCGTTTAGCTTATCATCAATTAAAATGACAAATTACGTACATAAATTGACGTCAAAATGTATCAAATAAGCTATCAAGTACATTATCGGCAAGTCGTGTAAAGCTCTTAATCGGTCTAACATCATATGCATGTCCGTATTCCCAGATCGAATCTGATAAATCATGAACTCTGCCCATAATTATAGCTATTGGCGAACAAAGGCCCTCCGCTGGTTCGACCAAATCGCGTTAATGTCGGCCTGATTAAGATCGTTCATCGTTTCATTTAAATGATACTGCCCACGTTTAATACCTTACCTATCTAATGGTTAACACAAAAGCTTAGTTAATTAATTGATAAATTAATTAATGGGTGTCTGAAGGGCGAGGTGTTGATGTTGAAATACAGGGTGTCCAGCAGCAGATTTCAATGTTTGAACGCTTCTAGTTTTAAAACGCGACGTGCGAGGGGGACGCGGGTGGTGTCATTCAGCGCGTGAGCTCTGCGGATTTTTTAATCGCCATGGAGCAGTGGAGCGGAGAGCATCGCGCTTATGCTATTGAGGCATACTTTTTGGGTGATTTCGCTGGCGAAAACACGCCGTCGGTTTAATAACCATTATCAAATTCATCGTTTAAGAGATGGACCTTGGATAAATTTGATACAGTCGTGGCTAGCAAGGTTTAGGGCTACAGGTTCAGTCATTAATAACCCTAGACCGGGTCCAGCACCATCAGTATCCACAATAGAAAACATTAAACTTGTTATGAATTCTGTAATTGAAAATCCTCGTTTATCACTTCGCACACGTTCGTCGATATTGGGAATTCCTAAATCGTTTTTCAGGTCATTATGCGAAAAAAGGTTAAGCTCCATCCATACTAAATTCAGATTATTCAAGATTTGCTACGGCTCATACTGCTAATGTGTCAATGAATTCAGTGCGGCAGTTATTTCCTGAAAAGCACATATCCCGAAACGGCACCATCCCGTGGCCACCCAGGTCACCAGACCTAAGTCCATGTGACTTTTTCTTGTGGGACTATCTAAAAACTGTGGTTTACCAATCAAATCCAACAACCATAAGACAACTGAAGGAAAATATCCGGGCTGAAATAAACAGAATTCCCAGTTCCCTTTGCAAACAAGTTTTTCTCAACATGCGGAATAGATTGAGGAGTGTGTGAGAGTAGAAGGGCGGCATTTGGAAAAATTAATTTTCAGGAGATAAAATCCGCACTCGTCTTCTTTTGACTTTAATAAAAATATTTTGCTTAGAAATAATACTTCTTTTTTTACAAGCCCTCAAACATTGAAATCTGCCACTGGACACCCTGTATTA